>JAPXFY010006394.1:0-7500 GCA_030674185.1 Monoplex corrugatus | reverse complement strand
TCTCCATATCTACGGGCATGATATGTCTGAAATCGCTTCTGACCAATTCAAATATAAACATCAGTGATACTGAGTTGTTATTCGTCCATTATGAAAATCACAAAAGAGGATAACTGCAGATCGTTTTATGTTGTCATGTACACCGTGCTTTAAGAATGCAATTCACGTCATTATAAGTTTGTTTTCCTCTCTTTTTCTTTTTTGTATGTTTCCCAAGTTGGTTTCAACTTAGTGTAATTAACTTAGTGTAATTATGGCTTTAAGACAGAAAAGCACATTTAGGAATCTGTCACTTCGCTTAGACTGGGCATTTAAGATTAGAACTTTTGTTGTATCATTAAGTACAAACTATATTTATAATGATGTGATTGTCATGATGTTAAATGATCGTGCTGCTTATGTATTTGTAGCCCTTCATGTGGAGCAATGGCCTATTACTTGAATAGACCGTCTGAAATCAAGTCTGAAGTCTAAACTCTCTCTCTCTCTCTCTCTCTCTCTCTCTCTCTCTCTCTCTCTTTCTCTTCTCTGTCTCTGTCTCTGTCTCTCTGTCTCTTGTCTTGTTTTCTCTCTCTCTCTTTCTCTTTCTCTTTCTTTGTCTTCTGTCTCTGCTTAACAGAAAGACATCTAGATCTGTACTTCGCTAGACTCTTCTGATTAACTTTTTTCTCGTCTTATCAAATCTTATTTTAATGCTTGTTTGTCATAGTTACATGTTTGTCTTTTTTTCTATCTCATGTATCTGCTCTTTACTGATCTCTGAAATCTCTGATCTCTCTCCCTCTCTCTCTTTCTCTCTCTCTCTTTCTCCCTCTCTCTTTCTCTGTCTGTCTTCTGTCTTGTTCTCTGTCTCTTCTGTCTTTCTCTCTCTCTCTTCTCTCTCTCTCTCTCTCTCTCTTCTCTCTCTCTCTCTCTCTGATTAACAGGAGAATACAGGAATGGGCAGAGCAATATAATACCACAGGGGAGTACCAGCTGGATGTAAACGTAATTATTCCACGATTGATCAAATGTTCACTTTAATGGCTTTTGTACAAAACAGTTAATGTCTTTTGTTTCAATCGTACATTGTATACTGTTTTTTGATTTCGAGAAAGCGTTTGATTCTATCATCGAAGTATACTATTCCCATTCTGCTTAAAAGTGTATCCAGGGAAATCTATGTAGATGTATTATGACCATGTGCGGTTGTTTTCAGAAAAGATGGATTCTTTTTCAAGAAGAAAATGGATATACAACAGTAATACTACCCCCGTGGGGTACGGGGGGGGGGGGGGGGGTGCTCTTGCAGTATAAATGATATCCCGCCTTCTGGAAATTCTGTGCTAGAAATATCCTCTTTTTTATCACTCTCTTTGTTTATGTCTTGTTCCTTTGCTTATTTCATTTCTTCCTATAATTTTCTGCCTTGCTGGTCCATTCACCTGTTCTGTTTGATAAAGTCTTACGTACTTTCTCTTAGGATTGATAATTGGGTACATGTACAGACAGCAGCAGGGAAGTTTCAGTCTTTTTCTCAAATTTTTTGTATCTTCTCCTTGAAAAGAAATATCCATCTTTTCTGAAAACAACCGTACATGGTCATAATACATCTACATAAATTTCCCTGGATACACTTTTAAGCAGAATGGGAATAGTATACTTCGATTGATAGAATCAAACGCTTTCTCAAAATCAATAAAAGCACTATACAATGTACGATTGAAACAAAAGACATTAACTGTTTTGGATTCCGTTTCATACATGTTATAGCGTCCCTGGTTATGTTTCAATTTGTGTCCAGGTATGTTTTTTACAAATTCTCTGTGCGATAAATTGGAGGGAGTAGTCAACGCCAGGTGTCACCGATTATATTGCGTTCTCCATACCATAGATTCAGTATAACAAAAGTATGCGTATGTGTAATACGCAATCAGTCCAAATAACCCGTTGTAGAAACGATTAATCAGCAAATATCAGCTGTTTTACTCAAAAAAACGAACAAAAAGAAACCCCAATTTATCAGCAAATATCAATTGTTTTACTCCAAACAAACGAACGAAAACAAAAAAGAAAAAGAAAGAAAAAAAGATGTATCAGCAAATATCAGTTGTTTTACTCCAAATAGAAGGAAAAAACAAATAAACAAACAAACAAAAAACGATGTATCAGCAAATATCAGTTGGTGTACTCCAAATAAACGACCAAAACAAAACAAAAACAAAACAAACGATTTGTCAGAAAATGTCAATTGTTTTACTTAAATAAACGAACCCAAAATAGTTGGTATGTAACATGAATATGTCTGTGTGTCCGAGTAACCTGTTTGTGAGCAAAAGAAAGAGCATGTGTTTAATTAAGAAACTCGTGTGATTTGAAAGAAAGAAAAAAAATCTCCATAGTCTTTGGGGACTGAAGGAGAGCAATCAACAAAAATAGTTCTTCTGTTTCAGACATACCCAATTGTTGTCAGGAGCACTGACGAAAGACCGGACAGTACTGTGTTCCTGGAAAGTTTTAGACGATTTCTGCAAACCGACGAGACAGCTCAGTCCACATTTCCAGCTGATCACACTATGTTATTGACCGGGTAAGCTGTCTTAGTTTTCTTGTCTGTCTGTCAGTCTGTCTGTCTGTCTGCTTCTTAGTTTGCTTGTCTGTCAGTCTGTCTGCCTGTCTGTCTGTCTGCTTCTTAGTTTGCTTGTCTGTTTGTCTGTCTGTCTGTCTGTCTGTCTGTTTCTCTTCTACCTCTCTACTCGTTTCTTCAGCGATGGCCGACATTCTGTTTCTTGGCATTCATATGAGCGTGAGATGTGTGTGTGTGTGTGTGTGTGTGTGTGTGTGTGTGTGTGTGTGTGTGTGTGTGTGTGTTGTGTGTGTGTGTGTGTGTGTGTGTGTGTGTGTGTGTGTGTGTGTGTGTGTGTGTGTGTGTGTGTGTGTGTGTGTGTGTGTGTGTGTGTGTGTGTGTGTGTGTGTGTGTGTTTGTGTGTGTGTGTGTGTGTGTGTGTGTGTGTGTGTGTGTGTGTGTGTGGTGTGTGTGTGTGTGTGTGTGTGTGTGTGTGTGTGGTTGTGTCTGAGTGTGTGTTTGTGAGTGTCTGCGTGCACGCCGGCACGCGTGTATGTATGTGTGTGAATATCTGAACGCTACGCGTGTCTTGTGAATGTGCGCAAGGGAGAGGGCAGGTGTGTGTGTGCGTTTGTGTGCGTGCGTGTACGTGTGTGATCGGGCGTCTTTATGTTTGCATGGATAGATAGATAGATAGATAGATAGATAGATAGATAGATAGATAGATAGATAGATAGATAGATAATAGATAGATAGATAGATAGAAGAAGACAGACAGGACAGATACATACATACATACATACTACATACATACATACATACACTACATACATAGACAGATAGATAGGTACGAGAGAGAGAGAGAGGAATACACGCATACACCACGCACACACACACGCACGTATACACACACACACGAACACAACGCACTAACACAGATACACACACAAATACACATACACATGCACGCAGGCACACACACACACACACACACACACACACACACCACACACACACCACACACGCACACACACACACACACACACACCACGCACGCACACACACACACACTATCACTTGTACTATCTATTAGCTTTATGTATTATTTATCACTATCTATTAGGTGCTCTATCTCGTCTTCTGTCTTCCTTCTATTACTTATACTATCTATCTATCTATGCTATTATATTATTTTATATATATTTATTATATATATTATATTTGGCGTCCTTCAGTCTCGGAAGACTATGGAGTTGCGCTCTGGGTGTTTATTCTGGTGCAGCGTCGGGTGTAGCTGGCCAGTCCGACGCGGGAATGACAGTCCCTGTGGCAGAGGACACAGATGAAGTCTGACGCTGGTCTGTCTGCCTGGCCTGCAGCCTTTCTTCTCGTTCTCTTTTCCTCGTGCGCGAGCGAGTGTCTCTTCGAACTTGGAGAGACCTTTCTGCACAGTCTGTCTCCAGGCTGACCGTTGATGGCTGTTGCTTCCCAGTTGTCCTTGTCGATATTCAAGGCTTTTAGGTCCCTCTTGCACACGTCTTTGAATCTCAGCTGTGGTCTGCCTTGGGACGTTTTCCCTGCACCAGTTCTCCGTAGAGGAGGTCTTTAGGGATCCGTCCGTCGTCCATGCGAACGGCATGGCCAAGCCAACGCATGCGTCTCTGTTTCAGCAGCGTGTACATGCTGGTGCATCCAGCTCTTTCCAGGACAGTGTTGTTTGGGACCTTGTCCTGCTAGGTGATGTTTAGAATGCGTCGGAGGCTACGCATGTGAAAAGCATTGAGCTTTTGCTCTTGTCGGGCACGCAAAGTCCAGGACTCGCTGCCATACAGGAGGGTGCTCACGACGCAGGCTCTGTAGATCTGGATTTTTGTGTGCTCAGTCAACTTCCCGTTGTTTCATGCTTTCCTTGTCAGTCTGGCCATGGTGGTAGCTGCCTTGCCGATGCGCCTGTTGAGCTCTGTGTCAAGTGAGAGGGTGTCTGAGATTGTTGAGCCCAGATAAACAAAGTCATGGATGACATCCAGTTCATGGTCATTGATGCTGATGGCTGGAGGAGAGTCAACATCCTGTCCCATGACCTGTGTTTTCTTCAAGCTTATGGTAAGCCCGAAGTTTTGGCAGGCATCGCTGAAGCGAGTCATGAGCTGCTGTAGGTCCTCAGCTGAGTGGGCCGTCACTGCTGCGTCGTCTGCAAAGATGAAGTCACGCAGGCTCCTCAGCTGGACTTTAGTCTTGGCTCTTAGTCTGGAGAGGTTGAAGAGCTTTCCGTCTGTCCTGGTTCGGAGGTATGTGCCTTCAGCTGCAGGACCGAATGCGTGTTTCAGCATCACAGCAAAGAAGATTCCAAACAGGGTGGGAGCCAGGACGCAACCCTGTTTCACTCCACTCCGTATGTTGAAGGCAGCTGATGTTGAGCCGTCAAAGACGACGGTACCTTTCATGTCTTCGTGGAAGGATCTGATGATGCTGAGAAGTTTGTGTGGACATCCAATCTTGGGAAGGATTTTGAAGAGGCCATCCCTACTGACCAGATCAAAGGCCTTTGTGAGGTCTATGAAGGCAACGAAGAGTGGCTGCCTTTGCTCCCTGCATTTCTCCTGAAGTTGTTTGTAGGGAGAAAATCATGTCTATAGTGGATCTGTTGGCACGGAACCCGCACTGCGATTCAGGGTGGACTTGCTCTGCGAGTACCTGGAGCCTCTTCAGTACTACTCGTGCAAAAACTTTCCCAACGATACTGAGGAGGGATATGCCGCGATAATTATTGCAATCGCTTCTGTCACCTTTGTTTTTGTACAGTGTGACGACGTTAGCATCCCTCATGTCTTGTGGTACTTCGCCTTCACTCCAACAGAGGCAGAGGATTTCATGCAACTCGGTGATGAGTGTCTCTTTGCAGCACTTCAGTACTTCGGCGGGAATGCCGTCTTTCCTTGGTGCCTTGCCAGAGGCAAGAGAGTCCAGGGCTTCGCTGAGCTCATCTATGGTTGGTTCTCTGTCAAGCTCTTCCAGCTCTGGTAGGCACTCTATGGCATTCAGGGCGTCTTCTGAGACTACAGTTTCCCTTGCATATAGCTCAGTGTAGTGTTCTACCCAGCGCTCCATCTGTTGTTCTCTGTCTTGAATCACCTCCCCTGTAGCTGATTTCAAAGGGGCAGTTTTCTTTTGCGTTGGCCCAATGCCTGCTTGATGCCTTCATACATCGCCTTGATGTTGCCTGTGTCAGTCGCAGTCTGAATCTGGGAGCAAAGCTGAAGCCAATAGCCATTGTCGCATTGTCTGGCACACTGCTGGACTTTGCTGCGAGCAGCACGGAGAATCTGGAGGTTCTGCTCACTGGGATTGGTTTTGTATGCTGTCAAGGCGTTTCTCTTGGCCTCGATGACTGGTGTCATTTCTTCTGAGTGGGCTTCGAACCAATCAGCTGACTTGCTGGTCTTTTTGCCAAATATAGACATGGCGGCATTGTAGACAGCATCTCTGAAGTGTTCCCATCGGTCTTGGACATTTGCAGTGGGTAGGCCAGGGAGAGAATCCTCCAACACACGCGCAAACTCCTCCACTTTTCTTTGATCGCGTGTTTTGCTGGTGTCGATGCGAGGTCGGCCCTCCTTTCTCGTACGGTGCAGTCTCTTCGCGCGGAGCTTCACAGTGCTGCACACCAAAGAGTGGTCAGTGTCACAATCGGCGCTCTGGTAGCTGCGAGTGATCTTGATGCTGGAAAGGTTGACACGTCTGGTGAGGATCAGGTCGAGCTGGTGCCAGTGTTTGGATCGCGGGTGTTTCCAGGAGACTCGATGCTGAGGCTTCGTGTTGAAGAAGGTGTTACTGACGCACAACCCATGATGACAACAGAGCTCTAGCAGGCGCTGGCCATTCTCGTTCATTTTCCCAGTGCCGAACTGACCCAAGCAGGTGGGCCAGGAGTTGTAATCGACACCCACTCTGGCGTTGAAATCGCCGGCGATGAACAGTAGTTCTCTTCAGGAATTCTCCTTATAGCAGCACTGAGGTCGTCATAAAACTTGTCTTTTGCTTCTGCTGTGGATGCCAAAGTTGGTGCATAGGCACTGATTAGACTGACTGGTCCTGAGGATGTTTGGAGTCGGAGAGACAGGATTCGCTCTGTTCCTTCTGCTGGTGGGGTTATGGATCCCAATAATCTGTTTCTAACTGCGAATACCACGCCGTGTTCTCTGACCTCGTCTGATGGTTTGCCCTGCCAGAACAGGGTGAAGTCTCTCTCCCTCACAGAGATATATATATATATTTATATTATATATCATATCATGTATATATCACGTGTGTGTGTGTGCGCGCGCGCGTGTGTGTGTGTGTGTGTGTGTGTGTGTGTGTGTGTGTGTGTGTGTGTGTGTGTGTATATAGAGAGAGAGAGAGAGGACAGAGGGAGAGACAGAAACATACATACATACATAAATACATACATAAGTTTCATACATACATATATACATACATATGTGTATGCATGCATTGATGCATACATGCATACATACATACAGCATATATACATACATGCATACATACATACGTACATACATACATACATACATACATACATATATACATACATGCATACACACATACATACATACATACATACATGCATACATACATACATACATACATACATACATACATACGTACATACAAACGTACATACATATGTGAGTACGTACACATACACACATACATATATATATATATATATATATATATATATATATATATATATATATATATAATAATGCATGCATACATATATACATACCCACGTACATACACACATAATACATACATACATGTATACATACATACATACATACATACATGCATACATACATACAGACATACAGGCATGCAGACATATGTACATATATACATACATCATACACACATACAGTTAGAGATAGAGATAGATATATGTTTGGAGA
>JAPXFY010006393.1:0-5000 GCA_030674185.1 Monoplex corrugatus | reverse complement strand
ACATTAGAAAAAGTGTGTCTTGAGACTAGATTTAAAGGATGAATGAGTCTTTTTTCTCCCTGATGCTCATGGGAAGCATGTTCCACTTGGTAGGGGCAAGGTATTTAAATTCTCGCTGACCATATCTTTTGGTTTTAACATCCCTTGTCCCAGGAACATGAAGAAGAGACTTGGAAGCAGATCTCAGACTGCGAACAGGTTTATATTCAGAAAGAAGATCTTTAAGATAAGGACTACTAGAGTTGAGTGCACGGTAGGCGATAGTTAGTAGTTTGTGATTGATGCGTTGTTGAACTGGGAGCCAGTGCAGATTCCGTAAGATGGGAGTTATGTGTTCAGTCTTCCTGCATCTAGAGATTACTCTGGCAGCTGCGTTTTGTATAGCCTGCAGACGCTGTATTTTCACCTGAGGGAGACCAGCAAGTAGACTATTACAGTAGTCTAATTTTTGAGAGTACTAGTGTGACAGCAACAGTCTTAGCAGCTTGAATAGTCAAGTACTGGCGGGCTTTACCAAGAGATCGGATATGGCAGTAGCAAGTTCTGATGATTGAATTGATGCAGTAACGCATGGAATTACTGTTGCATATACAAGATATAATCGGTGTGTATCTCAGTGCACACACACACACACACACACACACACATCCGCGCACACACACACACACACACACACACACACATACACACACACACACACACACACACCCCTTGATTCCAAAACTAGTTCCCCTCCCCCAAACTGATTGTTTCCTCTTTTCTATCTATCTGTCTGTCTGTCTATCTATCTGTCTGTCTATCTATCTAACTATCTATCTATCTATCTATCTATCTGTCTGTCTATCTATCTGTCTGTGTATCTATCTGTCTATCTGTCTGTCCGTCTGTCTGTCTATCTATCTATCTATCTATCTGTCTGTCTGTCTGTCTGTCTGTCTGGCCATTTTCTGTCTGTATTTTTTTTCTCTTTCTTTCTGTCTCTCTTTCTTCCTTCCTTTCTTTCTTTTCTTTTTTTTTCAAGTTCTACGTTTTCTACTACTTTTGAATCGGCAAGATCATGAACCAGTAATCGATCTTGTCTCCTGATGTGTGAGGTGAAAATGCAAGGGCAGGTGATCGATGAAATCTTAGTGAGAAGTTGTTCTATTGGCAAGCTGTAAAAACAGGGTTTTTGTGTTCGTTATTTCTTTTAACGTATATTCAGACGAACAGGTGTGTGTGTGTGTGTGTGTGTGTGTGTGTGTGTGTGTGTGTGTGTGTGTGTGTGTGTGTGTGTGTGTGTGTGTGTGTGTGTGTGTGTGTTCGTGTATGTATCTGTGTGAATGTGTACGTGTGTGTATATGTATATGTCATGTGCGCAGGCGGTTTTTCTGGAGACTTACAAGCAAAACCTATTCCACTTTTAGGTTTTAACTTGGGTGAGCTGTTTTTCAAAAACTCAATCGTACCACACATGCACACACAAAATTTCCTTCCGCACGCAACATAAATACTCATGCACACATCACTCCATGCACACGACACAAAAATCATGTGCACGCACCACCCAGCGCACATGACAGTATATGTATGTGTCTCTGTGTTGTATATTGTGTATGTCTATGGCTGTGGTGTGTGTGTGTGCGTATGTTGTGTGTGCGTGTGTATGTGTGTGTGTGTGAGTGAGTGAGACAAAGACAAGGGCAATGAACTGGAGATTTCAAGATGGTTGTACCTGCAACCACGAGCGTGTGTGTGTGTGAGAGAGAGAGAGAGAGAGAGAGAGAGAGAGAGAGAGAGAGAGAGAGAGAGAGAGAGGTATGATAGCTGCACTTTAGTCGAGATAAAAGCTGCGGGCTGGAGCAAGAAACTCTGGGGAGAGCCAGACAGCAGAAGGACTTCAGAGGAGGAATCCCCGTCAAGCAAGTGTTTCGGCCCTTAGGCCCTTAACACCTGACACTCTAGGGGCGCATCCAGATCATGACTCCTGAATGCCTTCTGCTGTAGCCTTTTTCTTTTCCTCGATCTGGAATCGAACCCGCGCCTCCTAGGAGGTCGGGTTTCTCAAGGCAAAGTCACCCTTGTGCTGGATGTTTTAACCATTTGGCCATCGGTCACCAGCAACATGAATGGGAATTATAAGCCTTATGAAGTTCATGTTTGTTCATCTTGGAGCTCTTTTTCGCTGCTTCTGCAATGGCCACTTTAGATCATAGGCTGGTATGCCCATCGATCCGCTTGCTGCAACTTCTATGTCGAAGACTTTGGCTTGAAATCCAGATGTCCTCGAATTGCTGACTAGACTAGTTTTCAGTCTTGTACATATGGGCTTCCTCCATTCTACTTTCGTATGGTATAGTTAATCGATTAGAATCATTGTTTTGGCTGAATGGGTGTGGACAACTATGGTGGAATGGACAACTATGCTGAAGATTTCGGTTCTTTTTTCCATTGTGGAAGATTTGCCGTGCACTCCCAGTCGTCTGATTCATCTAGCAAATCCTGCTTCCATGCTCTGGGTGTCACATCTTGTTCAGGCTACCTTTTCCAGTCTCTTGCCGTGTAAAAGGCTGTTGTAGCTTCTGGTGGCAAGTTTAATTTTCCTCTGGCAGTGCTGTCGCAGTCCTGATCGTTTGTGCGATCTCTTGAAGCGCTTGATTGTGCCTTCATGTGTACCTTCCTTGGGTTAGCACTACCGTGCATGACCTCAGGACATATTCTACTGTCTGTTTGCCCTGGCAGAGAGGGCAAGCATGGTTATCTGATTTCCCCCATTTCGCCAGATTAGCATTCGAGGGCAGGAGGTCATACACAGATCTGAGGATGAAACTGATTCAGAGACGGGCCATATGCCACAAGTCATTCCGGCTGTGACTTCTTTGGGGTGCATTTTCCCGAGTCGTTCACTGACCCTGTTGGCCTTGCTGAACTGCTTTCTGATGTCTTGTGGCATCCTCTTCTTTTATCATCTCTTGTATTACCACATCTCTTTTTGCCTTCCCGTTGGCTTTTGACCACCATTCCATTTTTGTTGATCCCAGTTGCTCTACATGTGTCCTATCATTTCTCCAACCATGAGGTTTTCATTCGCTGCGACCAGCGCCTTCTGGACATTCCATTCCCTACCGTCCTCAGCTTGAGCTGGATTCACCTCACAACCTTATCTCCCGAGTCTTCAAGCATGGTAAGAACCCTGACCTTTCCTGCCTTGTCCTCCTCAACAGTGGATTTTAGGGTTAGCTTCAGCTTTGCCTGGCGACGTTATAGCGCAGCGTCAGTGAGACTGGGTGGGACTCCAAGCCATTTTTCAATGTATTTGTTGATTTTGGCCTCCATTGATTCCACTGTGCTAATGCAGATATCGTATATCAACAGAGGCCAGAGGAGCTTTGGAATCAGCATGAACTGCAAGCACCATACTTTGTATTTGCCAGGAAGGCCTCAGCGGTCTATTATTTGCAAACTTTCTTCTGCCATTTACTTGGTTTCCTTACGCCTTTGTGTATCTATCAGGGAGTCGTCATACCACCTTCCGATGTTTTCCTGTTTCTTCTATCGCTGTTGGAATGGACTGATTAGCGACAATAAACGTTACTGTTTCGTCTACTTTACCTATCCTCAGTGAGAGGCTCCATGAATTTTTCGGTTCTTCTCTTCTCTTCCCTTCTCTTCTGTTTTCTTCTCTTCCCTTCTCTCTGTCTGTCTGTCTGTCTGTCTCTGTCTGTCTGTCTGTCTTTGTGTGTGTGTGTGTGTGTGTGTGTGTTCCTCTCTTTGTGTCTCTTTGTCTCTCTGTCTCTCTCTGTGTCTCTCTCTCTATCTCTATCTCTCTCTGTCTCTCTCATTTCTCTCTCCCATTTCTCTCTCTGTCTGTCTCTCTCTCTCTCTCTCTCTGTCTGTCTGTCTCTCTCTGTCTGTCTCTCTCTCTCTCTCTCTGTCTGTCTCTCTCTCTCTCTGTCTGTAAGTCTGTCTGTCTCTCTGTCTGTCTGTCTGTCTCTGTCTGTCTGTCTGTCTCTTTCTCTCTCTCGCTCTCTCTGTGTCAGTCTGTCTGTTTGTCTCTCTCTCCCCCTCCCCTCTCTTGTCTGTACCTCCCATTCTGACACAGGCTTCCGAGCTACTTTTAAATGTGCCAGTTCTCAGAATGGAAAGTGTCAACTGACTCTGCCCCTGTCTCCTTCCCTCACAGCAGCATCCATCAATCTCTTCTTCCCTCCTTCGATGCACAATTTTTTTGTTTGACAACTTTTCCCATCCCCACCCTCACCCCCCTTCTCTCTCTCTCTGTCTGTGTTTCTCTGTCTGTCTGTGTCTCTGTCTGTCTCTCTCTCTATGTCTCTGTTTTTCTCTATCTGTTTCTGTCTTTGTCTCTCTCTCTCTCTCTCTCTCTGTGTTTCTTTGTCTGTCTCTGTCTTTGTCTCTCTCTCTGTGTCTTTCTTTGTCCCTCGGTTTCTTGTCTGTCTGTATCTCTGTCTGTCTGTCTGTATCTCTTCTGTCTTTGTTTTTCTCTATGTCTTTGTCTCTCTGTCTCTCCTTCTCTACCTCTGTCTGTCTCTGTCTGTCTGTCTGTTTGTCTGTCTCTCTCTCTGTGCCTGTCTCTGTCTGTCTGTCTGTCTGTCTCTCTCTCTCTCTCTCTCTCTCTCTCTCTCTCTCTCTCTCTCCCCTCACTCTCTCACCCGTCCTTTCACTCTTCGATTCTTTTTCATTATTCTGTTTTCCTGTTGTTTATATACAAATAGATTGGCAACGGTAGGTAACTAGTTGGCCCATGTGTGGCAACGGTAGGTAACTAGTTGGCCCTTGAGTGGCAACGGTAGGTAACTAGTTGGCTCATGTGTGGCAACGGTAGGTAACCAGTTGGCCCATGTGTGGCAACGGTAGGTAACTAGTTGGCCCAGTGTGGCAACGGTAGGTAACCAGTTGGCCCATGTGTGGCAACGGTAGGTAACTAGTTGGCCCATGTGTGGCAACGGTAGGTAACTAGTTGGCTCATGTGTGGCAACGGTAGGTAACCAGTTGGCCCATGT
>JAPXFY010000639.1:30000-42500 GCA_030674185.1 Monoplex corrugatus | reverse complement strand
ACTATTGTTCTTTGTGGAGACGGCGCTGGGTAATTCATCATTGTTTGTCCACAGAACTATTGTTATTTGTGGAGACGGCGCTGGGTAATTCATCATTGTTTGTCCACAGAACTATTGTTCTTTGTGGAGACGGCCCTGGGTAATTCATCATTGTTTGTCCACAGAACTATTGTTCTTTGTGGAGACGGCGCTGGGTAATTCATCATTGTCCACAGAACTATTGTTCTTTGTGGAGACGGCCCTGGGTAATTCATCATTGTTTGTCCACAGAACTATTGTTCTTTGTGGAGACGGCACTGGGTAATTCATCATTGTTTGTCCACAGAACTATTGTTCTTTGTGGAGACGGCCCTGGGTAATTCATCATTGTCCACAGAACTATTGTTCTTTGTGGAGACGGCGCTGGGTAATTCATCATTGTTTGTCCACAGAACTATTGTTCTTTGTGGAGACGGCACTGGGTAATTCATCATTGTCCACAAAACTATTGTTCTTTGTGGAGACGGCCCTGGGTAATTCATCATGTTTTGTCCACAGAACTATTGTTCTTTGTGGAGACGGCGCTGGGTAATTCACGATTGTTTGTCCACAGAACTATTGTTCTTTGTGGAGACAGCCCTGGGTAATTCAGGACCTGGTGATGTGAAGGTCATTGTTTGTCCACAGAACTATTGTTCTTTGTGGAGACGGCGCTGTGTAATTCATCATTGTTTGTCCACAGAACTATTGTTCTTTGTGGAGACAGCCCTGGGTAATTGAGGACCTGGTGATGTGAAGGTCATTGTTTGTCCACAGAACTATTGTTCTTTGTGGAGACAGCCCTGGGTAATTCATCATTGTTTGTCCACAGAACTATTGTTCTTTGTGGAGACAGCCCTGGGTAATTGAGGACCTGGTGATGTGAAGGTCATTGTTTGTCCACAGAACTATTGTTCTTTGTGGAGACAGCCCTGGGTAACTGAGGACCTGGTGATGTGAAGGTCATTGTTTGTCCACAGAACTATTGTTCTTTGTGGAGACAGCCCTGGGTAATTCATCATTGTCCACAGAACTATTGTTCTTTGTGGAGACAGCCCTGGGTAATTCAGGACCTGGTGATGTGAAGGTCATTGTTTGTCCACAGAACTATTGTTCTTTGTGGAGACGGCCCTGGGTAATTCATCATTGTTTGTCCACAGAGCTATTGTTCTTTGTGGAGACGGCGCTGGGTAATTCATCATTGTTTGTCCACAGAACTATTGTTCTTTGTGGAGACGGCGCTGGGTAATTCATCATTGTTTGTCCACAGAACTATTATTCTTTGTGGAGACGGCGCTGGATAATTCATCGTTGCTTGTCCACAGAACTATTGTTCTTTGTGGAGACAGCCCTGGGTAATTCATCATTGTTTGTCCACAGAACTATTGTTCTTTGTGGAAACAGCCCTGGGTAATTGAGGACCTGGTGATGTGAAGGTCATTGTTTGTCCACAGAACTATTGTTCTTTGTGGAGACGGCGCTGGGTAATTCATCATTGTCCACAGAACTATTGTTCTTTGAGGAGACGGCCCTGGGTAATTCAGGACCTGGTGATGTGAAGGTCATTGTTTGTCCACAGAACTATTGTTCTTTGTGGAGACGGCCCTGGGTAATTGAGGACCTGGTGATGTGAAAGTCATCGTTTGTCCACAGAACTATTGTTCTTTGTGGAGACAGCCCTGGGTAATTCATCATTGTTTGTCCACAGAACTATTGTTCTTTGTGGAGACAGCCCTGGGTAATTGAGGACTTGGTGAGGTGAAGGTCATTGTTTGTCCACAGAACTATTGTTCTTTGTGGAGACGTCGCTGGGTAATTCATCATTGTTTGTCCACAGAACTATTGTTCTTTGTGGAGACGGCGCTGGGTAATTCATCATTGTTTGTCCACAGAACTATTGTTCTTTGTGGAGACGGCGCTGGATAATTCATCATTGTTTGTCCACAGAACTATTGTTCTTTGTGGAGACGGCGCTGGGTAATTCATCATTGTTTGTCCACAGAACTATTGTTCTTTGTGGAGACGGTGCTGGGTAATTCATCATTGTCCACAGAACTATTGTTCTTGGTGGAGACAGCCCTGGGTAATTCATCATTGTTTGTCCACAGAACTATTGTTCTTTGTGGAGACGGCGCTGGATAATTCATAATTGTTTGTCCACAGAATTATTGTTCTTTGTGGAGACGGCCTGGGTAATTCATCATTGTCCACAGAACTATTGTTCTTTGTGGAGACGGCGCTGGGTAATTCATCATTGTCCACAGAACTATTGTTCTTTGTGGAGACAGCCCTGGGTAATTCATTGTTTGTCCACAGAACTATTGTTCTTTGTGGAGACGGCGCTGGGTAATTCATCATTGTTTGTCCACAGAACTATTGTCCTTTGTGGAGACGGCGCTGGATAATTCATCATTGTTTGTCCACAGAACTATTGTTCTTTTTGGAGATGGCGCTGGGTAATTCATCATTGTTTGTCCACAGAACTATTGTTCTTTGTGGAGACGGCACTGGGTAATTCATCATTGTTCACAGAACTATTGTTCTTTGTGGAGACAGCCCTGGGTAATTCATCATTGTTTGTCCACAGAACTATTGTTCTTTGTGGAGACGGCGCTGGATAATTCATAATTGTTTGTCCACAGAACTATTGTTCTTTGTGGAGACGGCCCTGGGTAATTCATCATTGTCCACAGAACTATTGTTCTTTGTGGAGACGGCGCTGGGTAATTCATCATTGTCCACAGAACTATTGTTCTTTGTGGAGACGGCCCTGGGTAATTCAGGACCTGGTGATGTGAAGGTCATTGTTTGTCCACAGAACTATTGTTCTTTGTGGAGACGGCCCTGGGTAATTGAGGACCTGGTGATGTGAAGGTCATCGTTTGTCCACAGAACGATTGTTCTTTGTGGAGACAGCCCTGGGTAATTCATCATTGTTTGTCCACAGAACTATTGTTCTTTGTGGAGACAGCCCTGGGTAATTCAGGACCTGGTGATGTGAAGGTCATTGTTTGTCCACAGAACTATTGTTCTTTGTGGAGACGGCGCTGGGTAATTCATCATTGTTTGTCCACAGAACTATTGTTCGTTGTGGAGACGGCGCTGGATAATTCATTATTGTTTGTCCACAGAACTATTGTTCTTTGTGGAGACGGCGCTGGGTAGTTCATCATTGTTTGTCCACAGAACTATTGTTCTTTGTGGAGACGGCACTGGGTAATTCATCATTGTCCACAGAACTATTGTTCTTTGTGGAGACAGCCCTGGGTAATTCATCATTGTTTGTCCACAGAACTATTGTTCTTTGTGGAGACGGCCCTGGGTAATTCAGGACCTGGTGATGTGAAGGTCATTGTTTGTCCACAGAACTATTGTTCTTTTTGGAGACGGCCCTGGGTAATTGAGGACCTGGTGATGTGAAGGTCATCGTTTTTCCACAGAACTATTGTTCTTTGTGGAGACAGCCCTGGGTAATTGAGGACCTGGTGATGTGAAAGTCATCGTTTGTCCACAGAACTATTGTTCTTTGTGGAGACAGCCCTGGGTAATTGAGGACCTGGTGATGTGAAGGTCATTGTTTGTCTACAGAACTATTGTTCTTTGTGGAGACAGCCCTGGGTAAATCATCATTGTTTGTCCACAGAACTATTGTTCTTTGTGGAGACAGCCCTGGGTAATTCAGGACCTGGTGATGTGAAGGTCATCGTTTGTCCACAGAACTATTGTTCTTTGTGGAGACAGCCCTGGGTAATTGAGGACCTGGTGATGTGAAGGTCATTGTTTGTCCACAGAACTATTGTTCTTTGTGGAGACAGCCCTGGGTGATTCAGGACCTGGTGATGTGAAGGTCATCGTTTGTCCACAGAACTATTGTTCAGGGCTTAAAACGTTCCGCGTCTGGGCCGAATTCCACGGTTTGTCAAAATATAAATAAAATAAAAAATTAAAAAAAACGAAAGGAGCAAGGCATCCTTGATTGGCTTGCAAGCGTTCATAGCAATGGCGCACAAGTTATGGCCCCTGATTTGCCCCCCCCCCCCCCCCCCCTGACCCCCCTAGTTTCAGTGTTTTTTTCCTCCTCCTGTTTTAAGCCCTGATTGTTCACTGTGGAGACAGCCCTGAGTAATCCAGGACCTGGTGGTTTGGAGTCTGACATTTACTCAATTAACCCTTTGACTCCGGCACCCTGTCCACCCATCTGCAAAAACGTATTCCTTTGACTCCCCCCCCCCCCCCCCAATATCCACCAGGAAGCTGGTTGATAGGTTGAGGAGGTCAAAAGGTTAAGTTTTTGCTTTGCTTTGGCAGAATTGGCCAGGCCAAAACAGCATTCAAGAAGATGACAAGCATTCTACCAACAAATGCCTATCAATTAACATCAGAAAGAGAGTCCTTGAATGTTATATAGAACCAATATCGTTGTACGGATGCGAGGCGTGGACAGTCAGCAAGCAAAGCCAGAGCAAGATTGAGGCAGCCAAGATGTAGTTTCTCGGAAGAATGTTGAGAGTTCCATGGACAGCGAAGAGAACAAACGAGACAGTCTTGATGGAGGCAGACACAAGTAGATCACTCATATAAGGAAGATTAGGAAAAGACAAGCAACATTTATAGGCCATTTTATGAGGAAGGGGGATTTGGAGCACCTGGTCACAACGGGAAATTTGGAGGGAAAGAGAGCACCGGGTACACCCAGGGAGAGAATGGTGGACGGACTTGCAGAGTGGCTGGGGATGAAGAGGGTGGGGAGATGCTGGGGGCAACGAGAGATAGAGACAGATGGAAATCCATGATCGCCAATGCCATGCGGCAGAGCACCTGATGATGATGAGCATGGTTGACAATGCAGGATGCTGGTGGAAAGGGTGAGGGAGTCAAAGGGTTAAGTTTTTGCTTTGCTAGCATGGTTGACAATGCAGGATGCTGGTGGACAGGGTGAGGAAGCCAAAGGGTTAACTTTTTGCTTTGCTAATATGGTTGACAATGCAGGAAGCTGATGGACAGGGTGAGGAAGCCAAAGGGTTAACTTTTTGCTTTGCTAGCATGGTTGACAATACAGGATGCTGGTGGACAGGGTGAGGGAGCCAAAGGGTTAAGGTTTTGCTTTGCTAGCATGGTTGACATTGTGGGATACTGGTGGACAGGGTGAGGGAGTCAAAGGGTTAAGTTTTCGCTTTGCTAGCATGGTTGACAATGCATGAAGCTGGTGGACAGGGTGAGGAAGCCAAAGGGTTAACTTTTTGCTTTGCTAATATGGTTGACAATGCAGGAAGCTGATGGACAGGGTGAGGAAGCCAAAGGGTTAACTTTTTGCTTTGCTAATATGGTTGACAATGCTGGATGCTGGTGGACAGGGTGAGGGAGTCAAAGGGTTAAGTTTTTGCTTTGCTAGCATGGTCGGCAATGCAGGATGTTGGTGGACAGGGTGAGGGAATCAGAGGGTTAAGTTTTTGGTTTGCTAGCATGGTTGACAATGCAGAATGTTGGTGGACAGGGTGAGGGAACCAAAAGGGTTAATCATTGTTGCACAACGAGATAACCCCTGGTAAGACAATCATTGTTGCACAGTGAGATAACCTCTGGTAAGACAATCATTGTTGCACAATGAGATAACCTCTGGTAAGACAATCATTGTTGGACAATGAGATAACTTCTGGTAAGACAATCATTGTTGCACAGTGAGATAACCTCTGGTAAGACAATCATTGTTGCACAGTGAGATAACCCCTGGTAAGACAATCATTGTTGCACAGTGAGATAACCCCTGGTAAGACAATCATTGTTGCACAATGAGATAACCCCTGGTAAGACAATCATTGTTGGACAATGAGATAACCCCTGGTAAGACAATCATTGTTGCACAGTGAGATAACCCCTGGTAAGACAATCATTGTTGCACAATGAGATAACTTCTGGTAAGACAATCATTGTTGCACAATGAGATAACCCCTGGTAAGACAATCATTGTTGCACAGTGAGATAACCCCTGGTAAGACAATCATTGTTGCACAGTGAGATAACCCTGGTAAGACAATCATTGTTGCACAATGAGATAACCCTGGTAAGACAATCATTGTTGCACAATGATAAGTCCTGGTAAGACAATCATTGTTGCACAATGAGATAACCTCTGGTAAGACAATCATTGTTGCACAATGAGATAACCCCTGGTAAGACAATCATTGTTGCACAGTGAGATAACCCCTGGTAAGACAATCATTGTTGCACAGTGAGATAACCTCTGGTAAGACAATCATTGTTGCACAGTGAGATAACCCCTGGTAAGACAATCATTGTTGCACAGTGAGATAACCCCTGGTAAGACAATCATTGTTGCACAGTGAGATAACCTCTGGTAAGACAATCATTGTTGCACAGTGAGATAACCCTGGTAAGACAATCATTGTTGCACAGTGAGATAACCCTGGTAAGACAATCATTGTTGCACAATGAGATAACTCCTGGTAAGACAATCATTGTTACAGCCCTGTCTGTGACCTCACCCATAAACTACTGAAATCACACTTCAACGTTTAAAAAAAAATTTTGTATGTTTTTTTTTTTAGGATCATTGCACTTAGAGACGTTACTTTTTTTTTCCGTCCCATTTTCTACGCCACTTTAATGGCCACAGACGCTGGAACAGTTTTAACAGTGCGATGAGGATGATGTCGATGAGGATGATAATCACGATGCTATGGAGTTCCATTTAGATTGAGACTGCGTGACAGAGCTGTACTATATGCTTATTATCATAATATATCCTGGCGTCAACCAGGCCTGAAAGATACAGACACCTGCGGTGCTGGTCAGAAGATTTGAGCGACACCTTCAATGGCGCATCCACGTAGTGGATGAGACTCGACTGTGTGGTCCCAGTCTTCCCATTGAGCCCACAGTATGCCCAACTCTGGGTAGGAGCCGGTTATAGCTGAAAAATCCTGCAGTGATTTTTGAAGGGACTGATGGGGATTGGAACCCACAACCTTCCAGTCGGTAGTCCGTTGCGCTAACCACTACGCCACGGTGACTGGTTCAGAGACCTCAGCTTGAGTTCACCTTAGACATGGAAGTGGTAGCTAACTAGAAACAGCCCAGGCTACTCATGACACCCAGAGCAACAATGCCCTGCCACCCTTGCACAACCACCTCCCAAGCTTGTAACGCCACTTGACAACCGTCCCACCAAACAAAGGGGGGGGGGAGGAGGAGGGGGGTCTGTCCATGCGCTGCATGACCCATTCAGATCCAGTCATCAGTCACCTTGTTTACAAACTGAATGTCAGGGTTGGGGAGATGACAAACCCCGGGACACAGCCACACAACGCGCACCAACCAGGTCCAGCCCAGCCTCTGGACCAAGAAAGAATGGAAGACCCCTCTCTCTCGCCCCACTCTGGTCTTCATCTCTCTCTCTCTCGGGCAGCCCGCCCTGCCACCAGCTCGCATAGCTGTCGGCACCTTTCCCCTTACTGTAGTCTCCACAGGTAGCAGTCAGAAGATCCCAACGTTGCTTTTCCACAACCACAGGGGTTGTTTGAACGGCTGCTAAAGTGACCAGGCATGATGCTCCGGACACGGCCCATGTTGCTGTTCAGCGAGGTCTGACATTTCCGGAACGGGATCCCAAGTTTGCCGTCTTTCCAAATAGCCAGCAGGTCTTTCTCTGTGGTCATCAGACCTGTTGCCTGAAGTGAGTGGCCAGCAGGTCTTTCTCTGTGGTCATCAGCCTGATTGCCTGAAGTCAGTGGCCAGCAGGTCTTTCTGTGTGGTCATCAGGCCTGATTGCCTGAAGTGAGTGGCCAGCAGGTCTTTCTCTGCGGTCATCAGCCTGATTGCCTGGTCAGTGGCCAGTAGGTCTTTCTCTGTGGTCATCAGCCCTGATTGCCTGAAGTGAGTGGCCAGCAGGTCTTTCCCTGTGGTCATCAGACCTGATTGCCTGGTCAGTGGCCAGCAGGTCTTTCTGTGTGGTCATCAGACTTGATTGCCTGAAGTGAGTGGCCAGTAGGTCTTTCTCTGTGGTCATCAGACTTGATTGCCTGAAGTGAGTGGCCAGCAGGTCTTTCCCTGTGGTCATCAGACTTGATTGCCTGAACTGAGTGGCCAGCAGGTCTTTCTCTGTGGTCATCAGACTTGATTGCCTGAAGTGAGTGGCCAGTAGGTCTTTCCCTGTGGTCATCAGACCTGATTGCCTGAACTGAGTGGCCAGCAGGTCTTTCCCTGTGGTCATCAGACCTGATTCCCTGAAGTGAGTGGCCAGTAGGTCTTTCTCTGTGGTCATCAGACCTGATTGCCTGAAGTGAGTGGCCAGCAGGTCTTTCCCTGTGGTCATCAGACCTGATTGCCTGAAGTCAGTGGCCAGCAGATCTTTCTGTGTGGTCATCAGACCTGATTCCCTGAAGTCAGTGGCCAGCAGGTCTTTCTGTGTGGTCATCAGGCCTGATTGCCTGAAGTCAGTGGCCAGCAGGTCTTTCTGTGTGGTCATCAGGCCTGATTGCCTGAAGTCAGTGGCCAGCAGGTCTTTCTGTGCGGTCATCAGCCTGATTGCCTGGTCAGTGGCCAGCAGGTCTTTCTGTGTGGTCATCAGGCCTGATTGCCTGAAGTGAGTGGCCAGCAGGTCTTTCTGTGTGGTCATCAGGCCTGATTGCCTGAAGTCAGTGGCCAGCAGGTCTTTCTGTGTGGTCATCAGGCCTGATTGCCTGAAGTCAGTGGCCAGCAGGTCTTTCTGTGCGGTCATCAGCCTGATTGCCTGAAGTGAGTGGCCAGCAGGTCTTTCTCTGTGGTCATCAGACCTGATTCCCTGAAGTGAGTGGCCAGTAGTTCTTTCTCTGTGGTCATCAGACCTGTTTGTCTGAAGTGAGTGGCCAGTAGGTCTTTCTCTGTGGTCATCAGACCTGATTGCCTGAAGTCAGTGGCCAGTAGGTCTTTCTGTGTGGTCATCAGACCTGATTGCCTGAAGTGAGTGGCCAGCAGGTCTTTCTCTGTGGTCATCAGACCTGATTGCCTGAAGTGAGTGGCCAGTAGGTCTTTCCCTGCGGTCATCAGACCTGATTGCCTGAAGTGAGTGGCCAGTAGGTCTTTCTCTGTGGTCATCAGACCTGATTGCCTGAAGTGAGTGGCCAGCAGGTCTTTCCCTGTGGTCATCAGACCTGATTGCCTGAAGTCAGTGGCCAGTAGGTCTTTCTCTGTGGTCATCAGACCTGATTGCCTGAAGTCAGTGGCCAGCAGGTCTTTCTGTGTGGTCATCAGACCTGATTGCCTGAAGTGAGTGGCCAGTAGTTCTTTCTCTGTGGTCATCAGACCTGATTGCCTGAAGTGAGTGGCCAGTAGGTCTTTCTCTGTGGTCATCAGACCTGATTGCCTGAAGTGAGTGGCCAGTAGTTCTTTCTCTGTGGTCATCAGACCTGATTGCCTGAAGTGAGTGGCCAGTAGTTCTTTCTCTGTGGTCATCAGACCTGATTGCTGAAGTGAGTGGCCAGTAGTTCTTTCTCTGTGGTCATCAGACCTGATTGCCTGAAGTGAGTGGCCAGTAGGTCTTTCTCTGCGGTCATCAGACCTGATTGCCTGAAGTGAGTGGCCAGCAGGTCTTTCCCTGTGGTCATCAGACCTGATTGCCTGAAGTCAGTGGCCAGCAGATCTTTCTGTGTGGTCATCAGACCTGATTGCCTGAAGTCAGTGGCCAGCAGGTCTTTCTGTGTGGTCATCAGGCCTGATTGCCTGAAGTCAGTGGCCAGCAGGTCTTTCTGTGTGGTCATCAGGCCTGATTGCCTGAAGTCAGTGGCCAGCAGGTCTTTCTGTGCGGTCATCAGCCTGATTGCCTGGTCAGTGGCCAGCAGGTCTTTCTGTGTGGTCATCAGGCCTGATTGCCTGAAGTGAGTGGCCAGCAGGTCTTTCTGTGTGGTCATCAGGCCTGATTGCCTGAAGTCAGTGGCCAGCAGGTCTTTCTGTGCGGTCATCAGCCTGATTGCCTGAAGTGAGTGGCCAGCAGGTCTTTCCCTGTGGTCATCAGACTTGATTGCCTGAACTGAGTGGCCAGCAGGTCTTTCTCTGTGGTCATCAGACTTGATTGCCTGAAGTGAGTGGCCAGTAGGTCTTTCCCTGTGGTCATCAGACCTGATTGCCTGAACTGAGTGGCCAGCAGGTCTTTCCTGTGGTCATCAGACCTGATTCCCTGAAGTGAGTGGCCAGTAGGTCTTTCTCTGTGGTCATCAGACCTGATTGCCTGAAGTGAGTGGCCAGTAGTTCTTTCTGTGTGGTCATCAGACCTGATTGCCTGAAGTGAGTGGCCAGTAGTTCTTTCTCTGTGGTCATCAGACCTGATTGCCTGAAGTGAGTGGCCAGTAGTTCTTTCTCTGTGGTCATCAGACCTGATTGCCTGAAGTGAGTGGCCAGTAGGTCTTTCTCTGCGGTCATCAGACCTGATTGCCTGAAGTGAGTGGCCAGCAGGTCTTTCCCTGTGGTCATCAGACCTGATTGCCTGAAGTCAGTGGCCAGCAGATCTTTCTGTGTGGTCATCAGACCTGATTGCCTGAAGTCAGTGGCCAGCAGGTCTTTCCCTGTGGTCATCAGACCTGATTGCCTGAAGTCAGTGGCCAGCAGGTCTTTCTGTGTGGTCATCAGCCTGATTGCCTGGTCAGTGGCCAGCAGGTCTTTCTGTGCGGTCATCAGGCCTGATTGCCTGGTCAGTGGCCAGCAGGTCTTTCTGTGTGGTCATCAGGCCTGATTGCCTGAAGTCAGTGGCCAGCAGGTCTTTCTGTGTGGTCATCAGGCCTGATTGCCTGAAGTCAGTGGCCAGCAGGTCTTTCTGTGCGGTCATCAGCCTGATTGCCTGGTCAGTGGCCAGCAGGTCTTTCTGTGTGGTCATCAGGCCTGATTGCCTGAAGTGAGTGGCCAGCAGGTCTTTCTGTGTGGTCATCAGGCTGATTGCCTGAAGTCAGTGGCCAGCAGGTCTTTCTGTGCGGTCATCAGCCTGATTGCCTGAAGTGAGTGGCCAGCAGGTCTTTCCCTGTGGTCATCAGACTTGATTGCCTGAACTGAGTGGCCAGCAGGTCTTTCTCTGTGGTCATCAGACTTGATTGCCTGAAGTGAGTGGCCAGTAGGTCTTTCCCTGTGGTCATCAGACCTGATTGCCTGAACTGAGTGGCCAGCAGGTCTTTCCCTGTGGTCATCAGACCTGATTCCCTGAAGTGAGTGGCCAGTAGGTCTTTCTCTGCGGTCATCAGACCTGATTGCCTGAAGTGAGTGGCCAGCAGGTCTTTCCCTGTGGTCATCAGGCCTGATTGCCTGAAGTCAGTGGCCAGCAGATCTTTCTGTGTGGTCATCAGACCTGATTGCCTGAAGTGAGTGGCCAGCAGGTCTTTCCCTGTGGTCATCAGACCTGATTGCCTGAAGTCAGTGGCCAGCAGATCTTTCTGTGTGGTCATCAGACCTGATTGCCTGAAGTCAGTGGCCAGCAGGTCTTTCTGTGTGGTCATCAGGCCTGATTGCCTGAAGTCAGTGGCCAGCAGGTCTTTCTGTGCGGTCATCAGCCTGATTGCCTGGTCAGTGGCCAGCAGGTCTTTCTGTGTGGTCATCAGTCCTGATTGCCTGAAGTGAGTGGCCAGCAGGTCTTTCTGTGTGGTCATCAGGCCTGATTGCCTGAAGTGAGTGGCCAGCAGGTCTTTCTGTGCGGTCATCAGCCTGATTGCCTGAAGTGAGTGGCCAGCAGGTCTTTCTGTGTGGTCATCAGGCCTGATTGCCTGAAGTGAGTGGCCAGCAGGTCTTTCTGTGCGGTCATCAGCCTGATTGCCTGAAGTGAGTGGCCAGCAGGTCTTTCTCTGTGGTCATCAGACCTGATTGCCTGAAGTGAGTGGCCAGTAGTTCTTTCTCTGTGGTCATCAGACCTGATTGCTTGAAGTGAGTGGCCAGTAGTTCTTTCCCTGCGGTCATCAGACCTGATTGCCTGAAGTGAGTGGCCAAGCCACGAGTGGAAGTGAACACGAAATACGTGAGGGTGTCGATATAGCAGAGATGTAGCAGACACAGTCATTATGGCCATGAAAGCGATTTCGCCCATGATCCGTTGAAATTGAAGATTCCAACTTGTTTGGGTGTGTGTCTGCATGTTTGTATGTGTGTTTGTGTGTCTGTGTGTGTGTGCTTTTGTGTGTGTATGTGCACATGTGTGCTTATGTGTGTGGGTGTGTATGTGTGCATGTATATGGGTATGTGCATGTTATTGTGTGTGTGTGTGTATGTATGTACATGTTCATGTGTTTATGTGTGTGGTTTTATGTGTGATGTGTTTGCATGTGTGTGTGTGTGTGTGTGTTTGAACGAGAGACACAGAAAGTGAGAGAAAGAGAGAGAGGGGGAGTGAAAGAGAGAGAGAGGGAGGGAGAGAGAGTGTGAGAGGGAAAGAAAGAGAGGGAAGAGAGAGGGGGGAAGAGAGTGAGAGAAGAGAGAGAGAGAGAGTGAGAGAGGGAAAGATAGCAAGAGAGGGA
>JAPXFY010000639.1:22500-27500 GCA_030674185.1 Monoplex corrugatus | reverse complement strand
GTCCGACTTAGGACATCAACACCGAATATATCGCCTACATGCGCCAAATTACCGTCATTTTCATTTATCGACAGATTGCAAATCAGAATCAGCTCCACAAGTAATGATTTCTGCAACTTCTTTTGCTGCAGAAGTTGTTTTTCGGGTCCGACCAACGCTCGGTGTCGAAGCGAGTCCGTCCGCCATTGTTTACACTCGCTGAATAGTAATCAGCTGTAGGGGGTCACATTTTCAACCCCACAGGCAGAAAAGACCGTAAAACGTCACACATATATAATTAGCATCGATGTGTAGAGGAATACTGAAGTTTCCGTTGATATCTCATACGTCACTGAAAGCGTTGGAGTTTTCTGGCTAAAAATAGGAAAAGTCGCCGACCGAATATTCGGTCGGAAGCACTGAACGGGTTAAGCCCTGATATGGCTGTAGTAATTGGCTGGACTATAAGCAATATGAACATGAATCTTCAGCCCTGATATGGCTGTAGTAATTGGCTGGACTATAAGCAATATGAACATGAATCTTCAGCCCTGATATGGCTGTAGCAGTCGGCTGGACTATAAGCAATATGAACATGAATCTTAACACCTGATATGGCTGTTAGCAGTCGGCTGGACTATAAGCAATATGAACATGAATCTTAACACCTGATATGGCTGTTAGTAGTCAGCTGGGCTATAAGCAATATGAACATGAATCTTCAGCCCTGATATGGCTGTTAGCAGTCAGCTGGGCTATAAGCAATATGAACATGAATCTTAACACCTGATATGGCTGTTAGCAGTCAGCTGGGCTATAAGCAATATGAACATGAATCTTAACACACTGATATGGCTGTTAGTAGTCAGCTGGGCTATAAGCAATATGAACATGAATCTTAACACCTGATATGGCTGTTAGCAGTCAGCTGGGCTATAAGCAATATGAACATGAATCTTAACACCTGATATGGCTGTTAGCAGTCGGCTGGGCTATAAGCAATATGAACATGAATCTTAACACCTGATATGGCTGTTAGCAGTGGGCTGGGCTATAAGCAATATGAACATGAATCTTAACACCTGATATGGCTGTTAGCAGTCAGCTGGGCTATAAGCAATATGAACATGAATCTTAACACCTGATATGGCTGTTAGCAGTCAGCTGGGCTATAAGCAATATGAACATGAATCTTAACACCTGATATGGCTGTTAGCAGTCAGCTGGGCTATAAGCAATATGAACATGAATCTTAACACCTGATATGGCTGTTAGCAGTCAGCTGGGCTATAAGCAATATGAACATGAATCTTAACACCTGATATGGCTGTTAGCAGTCAGCTGGGCTATAAGCAATATGAACATGAATCTTAACACCTGATATGGCTGTTAGTAGTCAGCTGGGCTATAAGCAATATGAACATGAATCTTAACACCTGATATGGCTGTTAGCAGTCAGCTGGGCTATAAGCAATATGAACATGAATCTTAACACCTGATATGGCTGTTAGTAGTCAGCTGGGCTATAAGCAATATGAACATGAATCTTAACACCTGATATGGCTGTTAGTAGTCAGCTGGGCTATAAGCAATATGAACATGAATCTTAACACCTGATATGGCTGTTAGCAGTCAGCTGGGCTATAAGCAATATGAACATGAATCTTAACACCTGATATGGCTGTTAGTAGTCAGCTGGGCTATAAGCAATATGAACATGAATCTTAACACCTGATATGGCTGTTAGTAGTCAGCTGGGCTATAAGCAATATGAACATGAATCTTAACACCTGATATGGCTGTTAGTAGTCAGCTGGGCTATAAGCAATATGAACATGAATCTTAACACCTGATATGGCTGTTAGCAGTCAGCTGGGCTATAAGCAATATGAACATGAATCTTAACACCTGATATGGCTGTTAGTAGTCAGCTGGGCTATAAGCAATATGAACATGAATCTTAACACCTGATATGGCTGTTAGTAGTCAGCTGGGCTATAAGCAATATGAACATGAATCTTAACACCTGATATGGCTGTTAGTAGTCAGCTGGGCTATAAGCAATATGAACATGAATCTTAACACCTGATATGGCTGTTAGCAGTCAGCTGGGCTATAAGCAATATGAACATGAATCTTAACACCTGATATGGCTGTTAGCAGTCAGCTGGGCTATAAGCAATATGAACATGAATCTTAACACCTGATATGGCTGTTAGTAGTCAGCTGGGCTATAAGCAATATGAAACTGAACCTGAACAGAGCTACAAATTGCTGTAGCGAACAACAGGTTGTATGTGCAGTCATTGCCATCAAAGAGCAGAAACGAACTTTGACTAAGGTCAGATAGAAGAGAGTGAAGGACAACTGCAGCAGTGACCACCCTATTGTCTCACTCACCTCACCCCACCTCACCTCACCTCACCTCTCTCCTTCGCGTGGATCGGCGATAGGAGCCACACTAGATGCCACAAGTCTTCTCCAGGTCACATGATTGAGACGTCTTGTGGACGACCTCCTGGATCCCCAGACCACAGACATCAGTTATATATAGGAATATAGGCGTCCTTCAGTCTCGGAAGACTATGGAGTTGCGCTCTAGGTGTTTATTCTGGTGCAGCGCCGGGTGTGGGTGGCCAGTCCGACGCGGGAATGACAGTCCCCTGTGGCAGAGGGCACAGATGAAGTCTTGACGCTGGTCTGTCTGCCTGGGCTGCAGCCTTTCTTCTCGTTCTCTTTTCCTCGTGCTGCTGAGCGAGTGCCTCTTCGAACTTGGAGAGACCTTTCTGCACAGTCTGTCTCCAGGCTGACCGTTCGAGGGCTGTTGCTTCCCAATTGTTCTTGTTGAAATATGTAGGCCATGCAATCAGAAATGCTGTTGAAGTAGGTGTGCGGTCGTCCCTTTCTTCTCCTTGCCTCAACTTTCCCCTGCAGGACCGTTGATATGATATTAGATCTAATGGCTACCTGGCTGAACCTGTCTCTCGGTGACAAAAAAGCTACTTACTGCGTAGCTTTCATCGGCGATCGGCCGACTTCTTCAGCGCAACTGCTGGGTTGAGAACTGGCTTCGGTGCGCACCGCCGTGAGCGAACTCACGACAGTGCGACTGAATAAGTGAGGAGTACACCGATGGCAGGTTGTGTCGGCCCCCGGTCACGGTTGAGGGTGGGGTTCCTTGCGGCGGATGTAAACTGCCTCCTTTACTCCCCTCTGGAACCATCTTGCTTCTTTGTCGAGAACTTGCACACTGTCCTTTTCAAAGTGGTGTTGGGTGTGGGTCAGATGTTCCCCCACTGGAGAGGACTCACGTTTGTGTTCTTTTAATCTTTTGCGCAAGTTGCGCTCAGTTTCGCCAGTATAACTATGGTCACAGTCCTGGCAGTCTATCTTGTATATCACCCTGATATTGGATCTGTTTTGGTGTTTCTGATTGCATGGCTTACGTATTTCAACAATCACCCAGCCACAGCTTTCATGTGCGTCAGCTACGCCAAGGACGGTCACTCAACAATTGACGTGTTCAGTACGCATCTCCTTAGGTCATGTGTGTGAATGCATCGATATGTGTGTTTCATTTTCTTTTCCTTTTTTATTGTTTATTTCATGTTGACGTATTGTATGTTTTGAAACGGTTATAGCCCTGATATGGCTCTACACTGTTGGCTGGGTTTTTAACCCTTCGACTCCCGCACCCTGGCCACCGGCTGCACAAACTTGACCCAGACTTAACCCTTCGACTCCCGCACCCTGGCCACCAGCTGTACAAACTTGACCCAGACTTAACCCTTCGACTCCCACACCCTGGCCACCAGCTGTACAAACGACCCAGACTTAACCCTTCTACTCCCGCACCCTGGCCACCAGCTGTACAAACTTGACCCAGACTTAACCCTTCTACTCCCGCACCCTGGCCACCAGCTGTACAAACTTGACCCAGACTTAACCCTTCTACTCCCGCACCCTGGCCACCAGCTGTACAAACTTGACCCAGACTTAACCCCTCGACTCCCGCACCCTGGCCACCAGCTGTACAAACTTGACCCAGACTTAACCCTTCTACTCCCGCACCCTGGCCACCAGCTGTACAAACTTGACCCAGACTTAACCCTTCTACTCCCGCACCCTGGCCACCAGCTGTACAAACTTGACCCAGATTTAACCCTTTGACTCCCGCATCCTGGACACCAACTGTACAAACTTGACCCAGACTTAACCCTTCGACTCCCGCACCCTGGCCACCAGCTGTACAAACTTGACCCAGACTTAACCCTTCGACTCCCGCACCCAGGCCACCAACTGTACAAACTTGACCCAGACTTAACCCTTTGACTCCCGCACCCTGGCCACCAGCTGTACAAACTTGACCCAGACTTAACCCTTTGACTCCCGCACCCTGGCCACCAGCTTCCTGCCTAGGGTGAGAGAGTCAAAGAGTTAAATTTTTGCTTTGCTAGCATGGTTGACTGCAGGATGCTGGTGGACAGGGTGAGGGAGTCATAGGGTTAAGTTTTTGCTTTGCTAGCATGGTTGACAGTGCAGGATGCTGGTGGACAGGGTGCAGGAGTCAAAGGGTTAAGTTTTTGCTTTGCTAGCATGGTTGACAATGCAGGATGCTGGTGGACAGGGTGAGGGAGTCATAGGGTTAAACGTAACAACAGTATCAGTAACAGTATAAGCCACATCTGACACAGTTCCCTATCTAGCAGAGTCCTTAACCCTTTGAACCCGGCTGGCCAGCGCGATTAATACCTCTGGATCCGGCAGGCCGCAGGAGTGGCCTGACATGTCCGTTTGACCTGGCCTGGTACGGTGCTGGCGTGCGGTATGCGGCCTACCGGCACCTACTCTCCTCTGCCACATCCTGTTTATATTACCGAATTCCAGACACCCTATACTTTCTTCCTGGCAAAGTTTTAAGCATTAGAAGGATTTATTCTGAGACACCGGTTTTTGCTAGAATTTCTCTAAAAATGCTCAGGGTTGAGGGTATCAGAGGTCTAGAGGTACTTGGGGCTAAA
>JAPXFY010000639.1:0-10000 GCA_030674185.1 Monoplex corrugatus | reverse complement strand
AGGTGTGACAGGCAGGTGACAGAGATGTGGACAGGGGAGACTGACATGTTTGGGGACAGATGCACCATTAGCAATGTTTGCTAGTACATAAGCACCATAGCAGTATATTTGCATACAGAATCGCCCTTCAGCATGTGGGTACATATGCACCCTCATGGCATACATAGGTACAGATGCACCAGTAATATGTTTAGGTACTGACGTACCATTTTAATGAAGGTACAGATGACAGTGTGTGTATTGATACAGACGCACTAAGATGGAGGAGGAGGTGGAGAGAGAGAAGAAGAACGTGGAACTGCACCGGAAACAACTGCAGGACCTGACGAAAGGCGTGGCCAGACTGGAAGATCAGCTGACGGAACATCCCTCCGCCAGTCTCATGAAAGAGTGAGCTCCCTTGCTGGTCCTTGTTTATTTCTTGTTCTGTGTTGTTTTGTTTGAGTTTTACCGTGTTTCTTTTTTTTTTTTGATTTGTTTATTTATCTCTATCAGCTTGTTTCGAATCGTGTTCAAAAACATTTGAAGCAGAAAAATTGTAAGACAACAGTGAACACAAAACTGATGCTATTGGGATGAGACTGATGTTTACGATGGTCAAGTGATATGATTGTTGAAGTTACAGAAGAATATATACGTTGGTCTTATGATGATGATATGTTACGATGTCTATATATGTATGATGAATGGTAAAAGATATGAATGAAGAGGTTACGATGGTCATAGTGATGATGATGATGATGGTTACGATGGTCATAGTGATGATGATGATGATGGTTACGATGGTCATAGTGATGATGATGATGATGGTTACGATGGTCATAGTGATGATGATGATGATGGTTACGATGGTCATAGTGATGATGATGATGATGGTTACGATGGTCATAGTGATGATGATGATGATGGTTACGATGGTCAATAGTGATGATGATAGATGATGAGTGTTACGATGGTCATAGTGATGATGATGATGATGGTTACGATGGTCATAGTGATGATGATGATGATGTTACGATGGTCATAGTGATGATGATGATGATGGTTACGATGGTCATAGTGATGATGATGATGATGGTTACGATGGTCATAGTGATGATGATGATGATGGTTACGATGGTCATAGTGATGATGATGATGATGGTTACGATGGTCATAGTGATGATGATGATGATGGTTACGATGGTCATAGTGATATGATGATGATGGTTACGATGGTCATAGTGATGATGATGATGATGGTTACGATGGTCATAGTGATGATGATGATGATGTGTTACGATGGTCATAGTGATGATGATGATGATGGTTACGATGGTCATAGTGATGATGATGATGATGGTTACGATGGTCATAGTGATGATGATGATGATGGTTACGATGGTCATAGTGATGATGATGATGATGGTTACGATGGTCATAGATGAATGATAGATGATGATGGTTTACGATGGTCATAGTGATGATGATGATGGTTACGATGGTCATGGTGATGATGATGATGGTTACGATGGTCATAGTGATGATGATGATGGTTACGATGGTCATAGTGATGATGATGATGGTTACGATGGTCATATAGTGATGAATGATGATGGTTACGATGGTCATAGTGATGAATGATAGATGGTTACGAATGGTCATAGTGATGATGATGATGGTTACGATGGTCATAGTGATGATGATGATGGTTACGATGGTCATAGTGATGATGATGATGGTTACGATGGTCATAGTGATGATGATGAGTTACGATGGTATAGTAGATGAGGTTCATCATGATGATGGATGATGATGGTTACGATGGTCATAGTGATGATGGTGATGATGGTTACGATGGTCATAGTGATGATTGATGATGGTTACGATGGTCATAGTGATGGTGATGATGGTTACGATGGTCATAGTGATGATGATGATGGTTACGATGGTCATAGTGATGATGATGATGGTTACGATGGTCATAGTGATGATGATGATGGTTACGATGGTCATAGTGATGATGATGAGTTTAGATGTCATAGTGATGATATGATGTTACGATGGTCATAGTGTATGATGATGATGGTTACGATGGTCATAGTGATGAATGATGATGGTTACGATGGTCATAGTGATGATGATGATGGTTACGATGGTCATAGTGATGATGATGATGGTTACGATGGTCATAGTGATGATGATGATGGTTACGATGGTCATAGTGATGATGATGATTGGTTACGATGGTCATGAGTGAGTGATGGTCATATGATAGATGGTTACGATGGTCATAGTGATGATGATGATGGTTACGATGGTCATAGTGATGATGATGTTGATGATGATGGCGGTGATAGTGATGATGGTCATAGTGATGATGATGATGATGATGATGATGATGATGATGGCGGTGATAGTGATGATGGTCATAGTGATGATGATGATATGATGGTGGTGGTGGTGATGATGATGATGGTTACGATGGTCATAGTGATGATGATGTTGATGATGATGGCGGTGATAGTGATGATGGTCATAGTGATGATGATGATGATGATGATGATGTTGATGATGATGGCGGTGATAGTGATGATGGTCATGATGATGATGATGATATGAGGTGGTGGTGGTGATGATGATGATGGTTACGATGGTCATAGTGATGATGATGATGATGATGACGATGTTGATGATGATGGCGGTGATAGTGATGATGGTCATAGTGATGATGATGATGATGACGATGTTGATGATGATGGCGGTGATAGTGATGATGGTCATGATGATGATGATGATATGATGGTGGTGGTGGTGATGATGATGATGGTTACGATGGTCATAGTGATGATGATGATGATGACGATGTTGATGATGATGGCGGTGATAGTGATGATGGTCATAGTGATGATGATGATGATGACGATGTTGATGATGATGGCGGTGATAGTGATGATGGTCATAGTGATGATGATGATGATGATATGATGGTGGTGGTGGTGATGATGATGATGGTTACGATGGTCATAGTGATGATGATGATGATGATGTTGATGATGATGGCGGTGATAGTGATGATGGTCATAGTGATGATGATGATGATGATATGATGGTGGTGGTGGTGATGATGATGATGGTTACGATGGTCATAGTGATGATGATGATGATGATGACGATGTTGATGATGATGGCGGTGATAGTGATGATGGTCATAGTGTGATGATGATGATGATGATGATGATATGATGGTGGTGGTGGTGATGATGATGATGGTGAAGGTGAAGAAAATGATGAAGATGATGATGACGAACACGACGATGATGATGAAGATGGGTGATGAAATGATGATGAATGATGTGGTCATGGTGGTGAATGTGGTGGTGTGTTGGTGATGGTGTGGTGATGTGATGATGATGATGATGATGATGATGATGATGAAACGATGATGAAGATGATGGTAGTGGCGATGATGGGTGGTGGTGGTGATGATGATTTCATGATGGTGACAATTACATCAACAATGTTATGATGATGATGACGACAACAATGGTGGCGATGATGATAACGATATTGATAATGTTGATGGTGACGATGATTATGATCGTGATGATAACAGTGATGATGATGATGATTATGATGATGACGATGATGATTATGTATTGGTGGGGAAGATGAAAGATTTTGATGTTGATGATGACGACGTGTTGATGATTACAGTGATAATGATCATTATGACAATGATGATAATGACAATGAGGATTGCTTTCTGGTTGGGAAGAATGAACAAGATGATGATGGTGATGATGATAACGATGATGATGATGACAACAACTAACAGGAGGGTAGGGAAGAACAATGCGGCGATGATGTTGATGATGACAGTAACGACGATGACAATGATGAAGACATACTGGTGGATACAGGCAATCCAAATGTCCGCGAAAGGGGGAAAAAAATCCATGAAAGTCTGCAGAATCGGGACTGGGATCACCGAAACTATTCAAAACAAGTCGTAAGCGCTGTTTTACTTTTGCAACTGTCCGCGAGATTTGCGCATCCTTTCACAAGCGTCACTCTCTGTGTTCCATCGACGCATTGAAATATGAGTATAGTAGGGACTTTGTTCCACTAAATGCTTCCATCGCTGACATCGATGAAGGCCTCAAAAAATCGCCGGAAATGGGATTGGCTGCAGGAAGTGTGTGATGGCAATAAGTTCGCTCGTTTCTTCGAGAAACTGAAGATCGCCAGTAGAGAATGCTGCAAACTTTGCCGCTCGGAAATCAGTTACAAGTCCGGCGGTAAACGAACACTGGTTGATCACCTGAAAGGAAAGCAGCACAACGACAGGCTCAGGACATCAAACGAAAATTTTCGTTTGTCAGGTGAAGCAAAAGAGAGTTAGGAAAAGTTGCATGTTTTGTTTATTGTTAACAATGCTTGTGCCCGTTTTTTTCTTTTATTAAAATACTTGATTTATCTTTCACCAGAGGGAGTTAAATTTCCATTTACTAGACTAAAATGCTTTAGCTTATGGGGGCGTTGCCCCAGACCCCCACCCGGGGTCTCTGCCCCTGGACCCCGCCATTTTTTTCCCCGCGAAACACATTGATTGTTGCTTGAATGGATTGCTTGGGATAAGAAGAAACAAGATTTTGATGATGATGATTACTACAGTGTTGATGACAATGATGAAAACAATTATGATGATGTTGATGACAATGACGATGAAAACAATTATGATGATGTTGACGACAATGACGACGATGATGAAAACAATAATGATGACGACGACGATGATTCCAGACTGGTAGAGAAGAAGAAGCAGGAGGAGATGGAGAAGAAGGAGATGGAGGAGAAACAGGCCACCCTCACATCACTGGAAGAGTTATTGGCCCTTGTCTCCAAGCCCATTATCGCCCTTGGCGATGCTGACCCCCCCTCCGCTTTCGACAGCACGGAGAACGGAGACATGGTCAGGAGTTTTCATTTTACGTTTTCCATCATTGTTGATATTTCGTTTTGATCTGTTTAGTTTTCATTTTATGTTTTCCATCAGTTGATTGTTTGATCTGCTGTAGTTTTCAGGATGTTTTCATTTTACGTTTTCCATCAGTTGATTGTTTGATCTGCTGTAGTTTTCAGAGTTTTCTTTTACGTTTTCCATCAGTTGATTGTTTGATCTGCTGTAGTTTTCATGAGTTTTCATTTTAGTTTTCCATCAGTTGATTGTTTGATCTGCTTGTAGTTTTCAGAGTTTTCATTTTAGTTTTCCATCAGTTGATTGTTTGATCTGCTTGTAGTTTTCATTTTATGTTTTCCATCAGTTGATTGATTTTGATCTGCTTGTAGTTATTCATTTTACGTTTTCCATCAGTTGATTGTTTTGATTGTGTTTTTCATTTATGTTTTCCATCATTGATTGTTTGATCTGTGTAGTTTTCATTTTACGTTTTCCATCAGTTGATTGATTGATCTGTGTAGTTTTTCATTTTATGTTTTCCATCAGTTGTATTGTTTGATCTGTGTAGTTTTCATTTTACGTTTTCATCAGTTGATTGATTGATCGTTGTAGTTTTCATTTTATGTTTTTTTATGTTCCATCAGTTGATTGTTTGATCTGTTGTAGTTTTCATTTTACGTTTTCCATCAGTTGATTGTTTGATCTGTTGTAGTTTTCATTAATGTTTTATTTTTTGTTTCCATCAGTTGATTGTTTTGTCTGTTGTAAATTTTTCATTTTACGTTTTCCACTCGTTGATTTAAGTGTGTTTATTGTTTATGTTGACTGTTGATAAAGTGTGATTGTTGTTTGTTGAGTTTTCTGTTGATAAAGTGTTGTCATACTGTTGTATTGTGTTATGTTTTGATTAGTTGTGATTAAATTGTTTTGTTATGTTGACTGTTGATAAAGTGTGATTATTGTTTTGTTGACTGTTGATAAAGTGTGATTATTGTTTTGTTCACTGTTGATAAAGTGTGATTATTGTTTTGTTCATGTGACTGTTGATAAAGTGTGATATTTTGTTGTTTGTGTTATGTTTTTTCACTGTTGATAAAGTGTGATTATTGTTTATGTTGACTGTTGATAAAGTGTGATTATTGTTTTTGTTCACTGTTGATAAAGTGTGATTATTGTTTTGTTCACTGTTGATAAAGTGTGATTATTGTTTTGTTCATGTTGACTGTTGATAAAGTGTGATTATTGTTTTGTTCATGTTCACTGTTGATAAAGTGTGATTATTGTTTTGTTCATTACTGTTGATAAATGATTTGTTTTTTCATGTACTGTTGATAAAGTGTGATTATTGTTTTGTTGATTTTGTTTTATGTTCACTGTTGATAAAGTGTGATTATTGTTTTGTTCATTTCACTGTTGATAAAGTGTGATTATTTGTTTTTGTTTTGTTCACATGTTGATAAAGTGTGATTATTGTTTTGTTCACTGTTTGATAAAGTGTGATTATTGTTTTGTTCACTGTTGATAAAGTGTGATTATTGTTTTGTTTGTTCACTGTTGATAAAGTGTGATTATTGTTTTGTTTCACTGTTGATAAAGTGTATGTGATTATTGTTTTGTTCATGTACTGTTGATAAAGTGTGATTATTGTTTTGTTCATGTTCACTGTTGATAAAGTGTGATTATTGTATTTGTTCATTCATGTTGATAAAGTGTGATTATTGTTTTGTTCATGTTCGATAAGTGATTATGTTGTTCACTGTTGATAAAGTGTGATTATTGTTTGTTGTTCACTGTTGATAAAGTGTGATTATTGTTTTGTTCACTGTTGATAAAGTGTGATTATTGTTTTGTTCACTGTTGATAAAGTGTGATTATTGTTTTTCTGTTCACTGTTGATAAAGTGTGATTATTGTTTTGTTCACTGTTGATAAAGTGTGATTATTGTTTTGTTCACTGTTGATAAGTGTGATTATTTGTCACTGTTGATAAAGGGTTATTGTTGTTCCTGTTGATAAGTGGTTTTTTGTTTCACTGTTGATAAGTGTGTATTGTTTTGTTACTGTTGAAAAGTTTATTTTGTTGTTATTTGATAAGGTGATTATTGTTTGTCACTGTTGAAAAGTGTGATTGTTTTGTTCATGTTGATAAAGTTTTATTGTTTTTTCATGTTGATAAAGTGTGATTATTGTTTGGTCACTGTTGATAAGTGTGATTATTGTTTTGTTCACTGTTGATAAAGTGTGATTTGTTGTTATGTTGATAAAGTGGATTATTGTTTTCAGTTGAAATGGAATTTTTGATTAAAAGTATTTTGTTACTGTGATAAGTGTGATTATTTTGTTCACTGTGATAAAGTGTGATTATTGTTTGTTGCATGTTGATAAGTGTGATTATGTTGTCTCTGTGATAAAGTGGATTATTGTTTGTTCACTGTTGATAAAGTGTGATTATTGTTTGTTCACTGTTGATAAAGTGTGATTATTTTGTTTTCACTGTTGATAAAGTGGATTATTGTTTGTTCACTGTGATAAAGTGTGATTATTGTTTTGTTCATGTTATGTTGATAAAGTGTGATATTGTTTTGTTCAGTTGATAAAGTGTGATTATTGTTTTGTTCACTGTTGATAAAGTGGATTATTGTTTTGTTCATGTTGATAAAGTGTGATTATTGTTTTGTTTCACTGTTGATAAAGTGGATTATTGTTTTGTTCATGTTGATAAAGTGTGATTATTGTTTGTTCACTGTTGATAAAGTGTGATTATTGTTTTGTTCATGTGATAAAGTGTGATTATTGTTTGTTCACTGTTGATAAAGTGTGATTATTGTTTGTTCACTGTTGATAAAGTGTGATTATTGTTGTTGTTCACTGTTGATAAAGTGTGATTATTGTTTTGTTACTGTTGATAAGTGTGATTATTGTTTTGTTCTGTTGATAAAGTGTGATTATTGTTTTGTTTGTTCACTGTTGATAAAGTGTGATTATTGTTTTGTTCACTGTTGATAATGGATATTGTTGTACTGTTGATAAAGTGTGATTATTGTTTTGTTCACTGTTGATAAAGTGTGATTATTGTTTTGTTCACTGTTGATAAGGTGATTATTGTTTGTTCACTGTTGATAAAGTGTGATTATTGTTTTACTGTTGATAAGTGTGATTTTGTTTTGTTCATGTTGAAAAGTGTGATTATTGTTGTTCATTACTGTTGATAAGTGTGATTATGTTTGTTCACTGTTGAAAAGTGTGATTATTGTTTGTTACTGTTGATAATGTGATTATTGTTTTGTTCATGTTGATAAAGTGTGATTATTTTTGTTACTGTGATAAAGTGTGATTATTGTTGTCACTGTTGATAAATGTGATTATTGTTTTGTTCAACTGTTGAAAGTGATTATTGTTTGTTCACTGTTGATAAAGTGATTATTGTTTTGTTCATGTTGATAAAGTGTGATTATGTTTGTTAATGTTATAAAGTGATTATTTTGTTCAGTGACTGTTGATAAAGTGTGATTATTGTTTTGTTCACTGTGATAAGTGATTATTGTTTTGTGTACTGTTGATAAAGTGTGATTATTTTTTTCAGTTCATGTTGATAAAGTGTGATTTTGTTTTGTTACGTTGATAAAGTGTGATTTTGTTTTTCACTGTTGATAAAGGTGATATTGTTTTGTTCATTTGATAAAGTGTGTATTGTTTTGTCTGACGTTGATAAAGTGTGATTATGTTTTGTTCACTGTTGAAAAGTGTGATTATTGTTTTGTTCACTGTTGAAAAGTGATATTGTTTTGTTATGTGATAAAGTGTTGATTAAAGTGTGTTTGTTTGTCACTGTTGATAAAGTGTGATATTGTTTTGTAGTTACTGTTGATAAATGTGATTATTTTTTGTTGTTACTGTTGATAAAGTGTGATTATTGTTTTGTTCACTGTTATAAGTGTGATTATTGTTTTGTTCATGTTGATAAAGTGTGATTATGTTTTGTTACTGTTGAAAAGTTGATTATTTTTTGTTCACTGTGATAAAGTGTGATATTTGTTGTTCATTAAGTGGATTATTGTTTTGAGTTATAAGTGTAGTTTTACTGTTGATAATGTTTGTTGTTATTTAATATTGTTTGTCACTGTGATAAATGTGTTTTTTTATTGATAATTATTATGTTTGTTACGTTGATAAAGTGTTATTTTTTTACTGTTGATAAAGTGTGATTATTGTTTTACGTTGAAATGTGATTATGTTGTCTGTTGAAAAGTGTTTATTGTTTGTCTGTGATAAAGGTGATTATTTTTTTATGTAATTGATTTTTTTTGTTATGTGATAAGTGATATGTTTGATGTATAAAGTTGATTATGTTTGTTATGTTGTTGAAGTGATTTGTTGTGCTGAAAAGTGTGATTATTTTTTGTTAGTTGTAGTGTGATATGTTTGTTACTGTTAAATGTATATGTTTTGTTATGTAATGTATTATTTTTTGTTACTTGAAAAGTGATTATTTTGTTCACTGAAAATGATATTGTTTGTTCAGTGAAGTGTGATTATTGTTTTACTGTTGAAAATGTATATTGTTTGTTGTTTAAGGTATATGTTTGTTACTTATAAAGTGTGATTATTGTTGTTATTGAAATGTGATTTAGTTACTGTGAAAAGTGATTATGTTGTTATGTTGATAGTGATTATTTGTTACTGTGAAAGTTGTTATGTTTTTTCTGTTGATGTGATATGTTTATGTTTTATGTATATTGTTTTGTTTGTCTGTTGTAAAGTTTATTTTTGTTTTCACTGTTGAAAAGTGTGATTTTTGTTTGTTACTGTTGATAAAGTGTGAATTTTGTTTGTTCACTGTGATAAAGTGGATTATTGTTTTGTTCATGTTGATAAATTGATTATTGTTTTGTTATGTACTGTGATAAAGTGTATTATTGTTTTGTTCTGTTTTTGATAAAGTGTATTTTGTTTTGTTTGTTATAAAGTGTGTTTTGTTTTTTGTTGAAAAGTGTATTTTTTTTGTTGTAAGTTGATTAATGTGTTTTGTTTGTCACTTTGATAAAGTGTATTATTGTTT
>JAPXFY010000064.1:115000-118766 GCA_030674185.1 Monoplex corrugatus | reverse complement strand
TCTTTTCTCTTCCTTCCTTCCCTTCTTTTTTTCTTCTTCTTCTTCTTCTTCCTTTTCTTCTTTTCTTCTTCCTTCTTCTTCTTCTTCTTCTTTTCTTTTCTTCTTCTTTTTTTTTCTTTTCTTCTTTTTCTTCTTCGAAATTTTCTTTTTCCCTTTCTTCTTCGCAATTTTTTCTTCCTTTTCTTCTTCCCCTTCTTCTTCCTTTTCTTAAATTCTTCTTTTTCCCTTCTTCTTCTTCCCCAATTTTTTTTTTTTTTTCGCAATTCTTTTCTTCGAAATTTTTCTTCTTTTCTTTCTTCTTCGAAATTTTTTTCCCTTCTTGAAATTCTTCTTCTTTTCTCTTCGCAATTCTTTTTCGCAATTCTTCTTCTTTTTTTCTTTTTTCTTCCTTTCTTCTCTTTTCTTTCTTCTTCGCAATTTTTCCTTTTTTTTCCTTTTTTCTTTTCGAAATTCTTTTTCCCTTCTTCTTTTCCCTTCTTTTTTTTCTTTTCTTCTTCTTTTTCTTCTTCTTCTTCTTCTTCTTCTTCTTCTTCTTCGCAATTCTTCTTCTTCTTCTTCTTCTTCTTCTTCTTCTTCTTTCTTCTTCTTCTTCTCTTCTTCTTCGCAATTCTTCTTCTTCTTCTTCTTCGCAATTCTTCTTCTTCTTCTTCCATTCTTCTTCTTCTTCTTCGCAATTCTTCTTCTTCTTCGCAATTCTTCTTCTTCTTCTTCGCAATTCTTCTTCTTCTTCTTCGCAATTCTTCTTCTTCTTTCGCTTTCTTCTTCTTCTTCTTCTTCTTCTTCTTCTTCTTCTTCTTCTTCTTCATTCTTCTTCTTCTTCTTCTTCTTCTTCTTTTCGCAATTCTTCTTCTTCTTCTTCTTCTTCTTCTTCGCAATTCTTCTTCTTTTTCTTCTTCTTCTTCTTCTTTCTTCTTCTTCTTCTTCTTCTTCTTCTTCTTCTTCTTCTTCTTCTTCTTCTTCTTCTTCTTCTTCTTCTTCTTTTCTTCTTCTTCTTCTTCTTCTTCTTCTTCTTCTTCTTCTTCTTCTTCTTCTTCTTCTTCTTCTTCTTCTTCTTCGCAATTTCTTTTCTTCTTCTTCGCAATTCTTCTTCTTCTTCTTCTTCTTCTTCTTCTTCTTTTCTTCTCTTCTTCTTCTTCTTCCATTCTTCTTCGCAATTCTTCTTCTTCTTCTTCGCAATTCTTCTTCTTCTTCTTCTTCGCAATTCTTCTTCGCTTCTTCTTCTCTTCTTCTTCTTTTCTTCTTCTTCTTACTTCTTCTTCTTCTTCTTCTTCTTTTCTTCTTCTTTTCTTCTTCTTTTTCTTCTTCTTCTTCTTCTTCACAATTCTTCTTCTTCGCAATTCTTCTTCTTCTTCTTCTTCGCAATTCTTCTTCTTCGCAATTCTTCTTCTTCTTCTTCTTCTTCTTCTTCTTCTTCTTCTTCTTCTTCTTCTTCTTCTTCTTCTTCTTCTTCTTCTTCTTCTTCTCTTCTTCTTCTTCTTCTTCTTCTAGTTCTTCTTCGCAATTCTTCTTCTTCGCAATTCTTCTTCTTCGCAATTCTTCTTCTTCGCAATTCTTCTTCTTCGCAATTCTTCTTCTTCTTCTTCGCAATTCTTCTTCTTCTTCTTCGCAATTCTTCTTCTTCTTCGCAATTCTTCTTCTTCTTCTTCTTCTTTTCTTCTTCTTCGCAATTCTTCTTCTAATTCTTCTTCTTCGCAATTCTTCTTCGCAATTCTTCTTCGCAATTCTTCTTCGCAATTCTTCTTCGCAATTCTTCTTCGCAATTCTTCTTCTTCTTCTTCTTCTTCTTCTTCTTCTTCTTCTTCTTCTTCTTCTTCGCAATTCTTCTTCTTCTTCTTCTTCTTCTTCTTCTTCGCAATTCTTCTTCGCAATTCTTCTTCTTCTTCTTTTTCTTCTTCTTCTTCTTCTTCTTCTTCTTCTTCTTCGCAATTCTTCTTCTTCTTCTTCTTCTTCTTCTTCTTCTTCTTCTTCTTCTTCTTCGCAATTCTTCTTCGCAATTCTTCTTCTTCTTCTTCTTCGCAATTCTTCTTCTTCTTCTTCTTCGCAATTCTTCTTCGCAATTCTTCTTCTTCTTCGCAATTCTTCTTCTTCTTCTTCTTCTTCTTCTTCTTCTTCTTCTTCTTCTTCTTCTTCTTCTTCTTCTTCTTCTTCTTCTTCTTCTTCTTCTTCTTCTTCTTCTTCTTCTTCTTCTTCTATTTCTTCTTCTTCTTCTTCTTCTTCTTCTTCTTCTTCTTCTTCTTCGCAATTCTTCTTCGCAATTCTTCTTCGCAATTCTTCTTCTTCGCAATTCTTCTTCTTCGCAATTCTTCTTCGCAATTCTTCTTCGCAATTCTTCTTCTTCGCAATTCTTCTTCTTCGCAATTCTTCTTCTTCGCAATTCTTCTTCTTCGCAATTCTTCTTCTTATTCTTCTTCTTCGCAATTCTTCTTCGCAATTCTTCGCAATTCTTCTTCTTCGCAATTCTTCTTCGCAATTCTTCTTCGCAATTCTTCTTCTTCTTCTTCTTCTTCTTCTTCTTCTTCTTCTTCTTCTTCTTCTTCTTCTTCTTCTTCGCAATTCTTCTTCTTCTTCGCAATTCTTCTTCTTCTTCGCAATTCTTCTTCGCAATTCTTCTTCTTCGCAATTCTTCTTCTTCTTCTTCTCCTTTATCTTCTTCTTCTTCTTCTTCTTCTTCTTCTTCTTCTTCTTCTTCTTCTTCTTCTTCTTCTTCTTCTTCTTCTTCTTCTTCTTCTTCTTCTTCTTCTTCTTCTTCTTCTTCTTCTTCTTCTTCTTCGCAATTCTTCTTCTTCTTCGCAATTCTTCTTCGCAATTCTTCTTCGCAATTCTTCTTCTTCTTCTTCTTCTTCGCAATTCTTCTTCTTCGCAATTCTTCTTCTTCTTCTTCTTCGCAATTCTTCTTCTTCTTCTTCTTCTTCTTCTTCTTCTTCGCAATTCTTCTTCTTCTTCTTCTTCGCAATTCTTCTTCGCAATTCTTCTTCTTCTTCTTCGCAATTCTTCTTCTTCTTCTTCTTCTTCTTCTTCTTCTTCTTCTTCTTCTTCTTCTTCTTCTTCTTCTTCGCAATTCTTCTTCGCAATTCTTCTTCCTTCTTCTTCGCAATTCTTCTTCTTCTTCTTTTCGCAATTCTTCTTCTTCTTCTTTTCGCATTCTTCTTCTTCTTCTTCTTCTTCTTCTTCTTCTTCTTCTTCTTCATTCTTCTTCTTCTTCGCATTCTTCTTCTTCTTCTTCGCAATTCTTCTTCTTCGCAATTCTTCTTCTTCTTCTTCTTCTTCTTCGCATTTTCTTCGCAATTCTTCTTCTTCTTCCTTCTTCTTCTTCTTCGCAATTCTTCTTTCTTCGCAATTCTTCTTCTTCTTCGCATTCTTCTTCTTCTTCGCAATTTCTTCTTCTTTCTTCTTCTTCTTCTTTTCTTCTTCTTCTTCTTCTTCTTCTTCTTCTTTTTTCTTCTTCTTCTTCTTCTTCATTCTTCTTCTTCTTCTTCTTCTTCTTCTTCTTCTTCTTCTTCGCAATTCTTTCGCAATTCTTCTTCTTCTTCGCAATTCTTCTTCTTCTTCGCATTCTTCTTCGCAATTCTTCTTCTTCTTCTTCTTCGCATTCTTCTTCTTCTTCTTTCTTCTTCTTCTTCTTCTTCTTCTTCTTCTTCTTCTTCTTCTTCTTCTTCTTCTTCGCATTCTTCATTCTTCTTCTTCGCAATTCTTCTTCTTCTTCTTCTTCGCAATTTCTTCTTCGCAATTCTTCTTCTTCTTCTTCTTCTTCTATCTTCTTCTTCTT
>JAPXFY010000064.1:102500-105000 GCA_030674185.1 Monoplex corrugatus | reverse complement strand
AAATAACCTCAAAGCATGTCTAAACAAACCTGATACTGTAGATCTTCTAAACGGAGATTAAATTACCTTTCTAACCATACCCTACATGTTGATGTTAGTCATTTGGGGCGCCTGTGAAAATTAATTCAAAGTGGCCTAAAAATGCACATTTCCAGGGAAAGTAGTCAGTGGCAGCTGGCACGTCTGCAAGGAAGTAGGTCAAATAGCCAGCTGACGATGCCAAAGTGTTAAAGGTATCATATAAAATAATTTCCCCAACAATTTGCAGATTGATTTAACCATCAAGACGAGTCCAATAGTAAAACATTCTGGGGAGAACCAGACAGCAGAATGCCCTCAGAGGAGAAACCGGCGTCAAGCAAGTGTTTCAGCCCTTAACTCCTAGCATTCTAAGGGGGTCGAGCCGCATCCAGGTCATGACTCCTGGAGGCCCCTCTGGGAATCGAACCTGCGCATCCTATGTGATCAGGTTCCTCAAGGCAAAGTCATCCTTGTAACAGATGTCTTAACCACTTGGCTATCGGTCACCAACAACATATGAGGAAACTTCAAGCCTTATGTAAAGTTCACTTTTATTCCTCCTGGTCCAGGTCCAGCTAGAGTTGGGTTTTTTTCCCGATGCTTCTGCCATTGCCTTCAGCTGAAGTGAATGAAGACAGGTATTCCCAGTTTGTTTAGAAATTGTCGTATAAAATGGTATGTCTAGAACATCAACTGATGAACCTTATGACTCCCGCACCATATCTACCAGCTGCAAGAAAAAAAAAAAGAAGTTGGTGGAAAGGGTGAGATAATCAAAAGGTTAAGTTTTTTGCTTTGGTATCATGGTTGGCAATGCAGGATGCTGGTGGACAGGGTGCGGGCGTCAAAATGTTAAAACGAAAATAGCGCATTTTGAAATGGGACGATGCAATGATTTTAAAGACGTGCAAGATGCAAAACAATTCTGAAACATAAGTGAAATAAGCCAAGCCAGATTTACCTGCCTGTAGAACTTAAGACATTCCGCGACCCAATTCACCTGCCTGTAGAACTTAAGACACTCCGCGACCCAATTCACCTGCCTGTAGAACTTAAGACACTCCGCGACCCAATTTACCTGCCTGTAGAACTTAAGACACTCAGCGACCCAATTCACCTGCCTGTAGAACTTAAGACACTCAGCGACCCAATTCACTTGCCTGTAGAACTTAAGACACTCAGCGACCCAAGTCACCTGCCTGTAGACCTTAAGACACTCAGCAACCCAAGTCACCTGCCTGTAGAACCTAAGACACTCAGCGACCCAATTCACCTGCCTGTAGAACTTAAGACACTCAGTGACCCAATGTGCCCTTTGTGAAACCAGGTCACGAATAGTACATTCAATGGAGAGGCAGCATATAAAACCGAAATCAGCTTTTTCTCCTCATGTTAATGGTGGTTTTTCAAGGGTGAAAGAAACCCCCCACCAGGTTATATAGTCAGAGTCAGTTCAAGCGTGAGAGACCAACAGGTAAAACTTCAAAGTGGAACGACTGAACGCCCAGGGTTGAGTGTGTACATGGGACGTGATGTTCTTACAAATCTTCACGTTGCATCGAAAAAAAAACAAAAAAAAAACAATAAAGAAACTGAATGAAATCATCACGGTGTTTATTACATGGATGATGACTATGCTCTGTTGTGACATAAAAGCACAATCGAGCAATGAGAAAGACATATTCGGTGTTGCTGAAAAAACGAAGACAGAAAGACAGAGAGAGACAGAGAGAGAGACAGAGAAAAAGAGAGACAGAGACAGAGTGAGATAGAGAGAGAGACAGAGAGAAACAGAGAGACAGACAGAGACAGAGAGAAAGAGAGACAGACAGACAGAGACCGAGAGACAGACAGACAGAGACCGAGAGAGACACAGAGAGAGAAAGAAAGAGAGAGAGAGAACGAGAGACAGACAGACAGACAGAGAGAGAGACAGACAGACAGACAGACAGACAGAGAGAGAGAGGGGCAGACAGACAGACAGCAGACAAAGACGGACAGAGAGACAGTGACAGACACAGAGACAGAGACAGATACAGAGACACAAACGGACCAAAAACAGAGAGAGAGAGAGAGAGAGAGGGGGACAGACAGACAGACAGACAGAGACAGAGAAAGAGATACAGATAGGCAGACAGACAGACAGACAGATACAGATCAAAGACAGAGAAACAGAGACAAAGAGACAAAGAGATATAGAGACAAAAGGACAGAGAAAATGAGAGACTGAGAGATAGAGGCAGGTAGATACAGAAGGCGGGAAACAGAGAGAGGGAGAGAGACAGAGAGTAAGAGAGACAGAGAGAGAGAGAGAGAGCGAGAGAGGGAGGAGAGAGAGAGAGAGACGAGGAGAGAGGAGAGAGAGGGAAAGAGAGAGAGAGAAAGAGGAGAGAGGAGAGAGAGTGAGAGAGAGGAGAGAGAGAGAAGAGAGAGAAGAGAGAATGAGTCGGTGATGGAGGGAGGGAGGTAAAGAAGGTGA
>JAPXFY010000064.1:87500-90000 GCA_030674185.1 Monoplex corrugatus | reverse complement strand
TCTCTGTATGTCTGTCTGTCTGTCTGTCTCTGTCTCTGTCTCTGTCTCTGTGTCTCTCTGTCTCTGTCTCTCTCTCTCTCTCTCTCTCACACACACACACACACACACACACACACACCACACACACACACCCACACCCACACAATCAATCCAACACACACATACAAAACACATACACACATATACACACACGCACACACGCACGCACGCACGCACACACACAAACACACAAACACGCACACACACACCACAAGACACACATGTATTGTGATCTTTACAAATTTACACCTAAGAAATGCTCCTAAAAAGTAAAAGTCCCAGGTATATGTATTTCTTTTTTCTGGGTAGAAAAGACTGAAAATGTATCCTACTCTTTCTTTAAAGATAGCAGGGAGGGTAAGGTACTCTTTGTTTGTTTGTTTTGTTTAGTTTGTCTCTAATTCTACTCTTCGTTGAGAATTCTCATCAAGCAGATAAGAACGCAGAATTTTCCTTTTTGAAACCCGTTAATGCATCTTTGATGCTTTGAAATATGGACAATTCAGTCTTGATTAACACTGAATATCTTCTGTTCTTTGAAGTCAATTTTAAATGTTTTATTACAAACGATAAACTGTGGTTCATAATTATATTTCAGCAGAATCGTTTCACAAATCCATGTTATATCAATGGTTTTACTGCGTACATTTACAGAGAATATAATTATGTCATGCCGTTGCCTGTGAGAGGTACGTGTGGGTACACGCATGTTCAGATGTGTGTGTGCGTTCACGCCATGCGTGCGCGTTCATGCACCCTCTGATATCTGTAGGCAGTACACAAACTTGTTTAGCTACATTACAATGGATAACTAATAATCTATTAAGCTAAATATGGAGCGTGATTATTGTTTGACTGATATTTCGATGTAACTAGCCATGGCTTGGTGATTTCGATGTTGGTATTATTTTGAAACCAAACGCTTAGTCTTGGTCGTGCTGAACGCTTTAAAATGGATTAAAGCATCAAATTGTCTGATTCGCTCTCTCTCTCTCTCTCTTCTCTCTCTCTCTCTCTCTCTCTCTCTCTCTCTCTCTCTCTCTCTCTCTCTCTGTCTGTTTCCCGCTTTTTGTATCTACCTGATTCTATCTCTCAGTCTCTCTGTCCTTTTGTCTCTATTGTTATCTGTCTCTTTGTCTCTGTTTCTCTGTCTTTCATCAGTATATGTCTGTCTGTCTGTCTGTCTGTCTGTATCTCTTTCTCTGTTTCTGTCTCTCTGTCTGTCTCTCTGTCTCCTCTCTCTCTCTCTCTCTCTCTCTCTCTCTCGCTCTCTCTCTCTCTCTCTAACTGTTGTTTTTTTTGGTCTGTCACTGTCTCTCTATCCGTCTTTGTCTGCTGTCTGTCTGTCTGCCCCCACCCCCCGCTCTCTCTCTCTCTTTTCTCTATCTCTCTTTCTCTTTCTCTCTCTCTCTCTCTCTCTCTCTCTCTCTCTCTCTCTCTCTCTCTCTCTCTCTCTCTCTCTCTCTCTCTCTCTCTTACTCCCTGTTTCTTGGTCCGTCTTTTTTCTTTTCTTTTCTCTCTGTGTGGATACATATGATGGAGGAATTGGCTGGCCTTGTGTCTTTGTGAATTTTTGTTGTGTGAACTAATTAATTACGTTAGAGTGATGGGGAATGTATCTGGAAGTTCTGGATCTGTTTTCTCTTAATCTTTCATGTAGTGAGATCAGACAAGGAAAAAAAAAAAAAATATCCAGACATGCTTTCTTATTCCATTCTTGTCGCGTGACTTTCCTACCACATATTTCCAAAACCTTCAGTACAGACCTCGGTGCCCCGATTTCAGGTTAAGGATAACGAGAGATCAAGAAGACTTTGATGGGAAAAGATGAAGACAAGGCATCATTGGTAGCTAGCACTAAGATCAGCACGACTGGACTTCAAGAAATGTCAACCAAGAAAACCTTCGCCGCATGCGATGTAGATTAAGGAAAAAATCCTACACAACCAACAGGCAACCAAAGCCAGAGCTACATTCTTTGTGCAGAGCCAATGCGTGACCAGTGCCAGTTCGAAATCAGATGCTTAGAAACTTTTTTTTCCAACAGAAGTAGACATCATGAAGAACAGGAAAAGTCCACAGTCAACACAGCACTGAAGAACAGAGTTAGAGAGGAAAGAGAGGAAAGAGAGAGACAGAGACAGAGAGAGAGACACACAGAGAGAGAGACAGAGACAGAGATAGACAGAGAGAGACAGAGACACAGAGAGAGAGACAGACAGACAGACAAACAGACAGACAGACAGACAGACAGGCAGATACAGAGAGATGAAGAACGGGGAAAGTCCACAGTCAACACAGCACTGAAGCACAGAGCTAAAGAGGAAAGAGAGGAGAGAAAGAAAGAGAGAGAGAGACGGAGACAGAGAGACAGAGAGAGAGAGAGACAGACTGACAGACAGAGAAAGAAAGAAAGAGAAAGAGAGAGAGAGACAGACAGGCAGACATAGAGAGAGACAGA
>JAPXFY010000064.1:77500-82500 GCA_030674185.1 Monoplex corrugatus | reverse complement strand
AGACAGACAGAGACAGATACAGACAGAGAAAGACAGAGACAAAACACAGATGGAGACAGTGAAAGAAGCAGACTGACAGACAGAGGGAAGGAAATAAATACTGTAGACAGTTTCTTTAAGTGCCCTTTTAAAGAAACCTAACTTTTCAAACTTGCAGGTGAGATCTTCCACGTTATAAGCAAAGACCGCCTGCAAACTCCTTCAGAATGTGTAGTGTATATACAATGTGCCCCACTATGTCTGGGCCACCATACATTCCATGCAAACCGGTCGTCCTCTTCAGATAATGCTTGTGTCTTGAAGGAAGGTGAATATTTCCGATGCTTCAAGTGAGCTTTACACTTACTGTGTACACCCACGACATACAGGATTTCTGTTTCAGATTTATTCTAACGAGGAAGAAGCTAACTGCTTTATTTACACGTTTGAAGTAAGGATGCCGTGATGCTTAGACACTTTTTTTTTACCGTCTGTCTGGTCTATTCAGATATGTTGGTCCTGGTATGTGTAAAAAACATCTAACTGCATCAAAAACAGTTTACAATCATTTGCAACATGGGCAGGAAAAAATAATGTTTTCATTTCAATGAGGAAACACGCCTCTTTCTGTATCCAATGTTAAGTATCTGATATATTATGTCTGTTGGTGCGTTTATTGAGTCATTGACCGTTGTATTTATCTGTTCAATTATTTGTGAATGTGTACATCGTTTTATTATTTTTAGTTTCACAAATCAGTGTCAGTGTCTTCTGTTATGTCTTTAATTAATACAACATTTGGTGTGTGGGGTGGAGACACACACAGAGAGAAGAGAGAGAGAGAGAGAGAGAGAGAGAGAGAGAGAGAGAGAGAGGAGAGAGCAAGAGAGAGAGAGGATAGAGACACACACATACACACAGACCCAGAGGGAGAGAGAGAGAGAGAGAGAGAGAGAGAGAGAGAGAGAGACAGACAGAGACAGAGACAGAGACAGAGAGACAGAGAGAGACAGAGACAGAAACAGAGACAGAGACAGAGACAAACAGAGACAGAGAGAGACTGAGAGAGACAGAAAAGGAGACAGAGACAGACAGACAGATACAGACAGACAGACAGAGACAGACAGAGACAAAACACAGATGGAGACAGTGAAAGCAGCAGACAGACAGACAGACAGAGTGAAGGAAATAAATACTGTACACATTTTCTTTAAGTGCCCTTTTAAAGAACCTTAACTTTTCAAACTTGCAAGTGAGATCTTCCACGTTATAAGCAAAGACCGCCTGCAAACTCCTTCAGGGTGTGTAATGTATATACAATGTGCCCCACTATGTCTGGGCCACCATACATTCTCTGCAAACCAGTCGTCCTCTTCAGATAATGCTCGTGTCTTGAAGGAAGGCGAATACTTCCGATGCTTCAAGTGAGCTTTACACTTACTGTGTACACCCACGAAGGACAGGATTTCTGTTTTAGATTTATTTTGACGAGGAAGAAGCTAACTGCTTTATTTACACGTTTGAAGTACGGATGCCGTGATGCTTAAACACTTTTTTACCGTCTGTCTGGTCTATTCAGATGTGTCGATCCTGGTATGTGTAAAAAAACATCTAACTGCATCAAACAGTTTACAATCATTTGCAACACGGGCCAGAAATAATGTTTTCATTTCAATGAGGAAACACGCCTCTTTCTGTATCCAATGTTAAGTATCTGATATATTATGTTTGTTGGTGCGTTTATTGAGTCATTTACCGTTGTATTTATCTGTTCAACTATTTGTGAATGTGTACATCGTTTTATTTTTTCAATTTTACAAATCAGTGTCAGTGTCTTCTTTTATGTCTTTAATTAATACAATATTTGGTGTGGGGGGAAGACACACACAGAGAGAGAGAGAGAGAGAGAGAGAGAGAGACAGAGACAGAGACAGAGACAGAGAGAGAGAGAGACAGAGACACAGAGAGAGAGGAGAGCGAGAGAGAGATAGGATAGAGACACACACAGACACACAGACACACAGATAAGAGAGAGAGAGAGAGAGAGACAGACAGAGACAAACAGAGATAGAGAGAGAATGAGAGAGACAGAAAAGGAGACAGATACAGACAGACAGACAGATATAGACAATCAGACAGAGACATACAGAGAAAGACAGAGACAAAACACAGATGAAGACAGTGAAAGAAGCAGACTGACAGACAGAGGGAAGGAAATAATTATATACAGTAGACATTTTCTTTAAGTACCCTTTTAAAGAAACCTAACTTTTCAAACTTGCAGGTGAGATCTTCCACGTTATAAGCAGAGACCGCCTGCAAACTCCTTCAGGATGTGTAATGTATATACAATGTGCCCCACTATGCCTGGGCCACCATACATTCCCTGCAAACCGGTCGTCCTCTTCAGATAATGCTTGTGTCTTGAAGAAAGGTAGGTGAATACTTCCGATGCTTCAAGTGAGCTTTACACTTACTTTGTACACCCACGACATACATAATTTTTCTGTTTTAGATTTATTCCAACGAGGAAGAAGCTAACCGCTTTATTTACACGTTTGAAGTAAGGATGCCGTGATGCTTAAACACTTTTTTTTACCGTCTGTTTGGTCTATTCAGATGTGTCGATCCTGGTATGTGTAAAAAACATCTAACTGCATCAAACAGTTTACAATCATTTGCAACATGGGCAGGAAAAAATAATGTTTTCATTTCAATGAGGAAACACGCCTCTTTCTGTATCCAATGTTAAGTATCTGATATATTATGTCTGTTGGTGCGTTTATTGAGTCATTGACCGTTGTATTTATCTGTTCGTCTATTTGTGAATGTGTACATCGTTTTATTTTTTCAATTTTACAATTCAGTGTCAATGTCTTCTGTTATGTCTTTAATTAATACAACATTTGGTGTGGGGGGAAGACAGACAGACAGAGAGAGAGAGAGAGAGAGAGAGAGAGAGAGAGACAGACAGACAGACAGACAGAGACAGACAGAGAGACAGAGAGAGATAGAAAGAAAGAGAGAGAGAGAGGATAGAGACACACACAAACACACAGACACACAGACAGAGAGAGACAGAGACAGAGAGAGACCAAGAGATACAGAAAGGGAGACAGAGACAGACAGACAGACAGATACAGACAGACAGACAGATACAGACAGAGAAAGACAGACAGAGACAAAACACAGATGGAGACAGTGAAAGAAGAAAACTGACAGACTGAGGGAAGGAAATAAATACTGTAGACAGTTTCTTTAAGTGCCCTTTTAAAGAAACCTAACTTTTCAAACTTGCAGGTGAGATCTTCCACGTTATAAGCAAAGACCGCCTGCAAACTCCTTCAGGATGTGTAATGTAGGCCTATATACAATGTGCCCCATTATGCCTGGGCCACCATACATTCTCTGCAAACAGGTCGTCCTCTTCAGATAATGCTTGTGTCTTGAAGGAAGGTGAATATTTCCGATGCTTCAAGTGAGGTTTACACTTACTGTGTACACTCACGACATACAGGATTTCTGTTTCAGATTTATTCTAACGAGGAAGAAGCTAACTGCTTTATTTACACGTTTGAAGTAAGGATGCCGTGATGCTTAGACACTTTTGTTTTTAACCGTCTGTCTGGTCTATTCAGATATGTCGGTCCTGGTATGTGTAAAAAAACATCTAACTGCATCAAAAACAGTTTACAATCATTTGCAACATGGGCCAGAAATAATGTTTTCATTTTAATGAGGAAACACGCCTCTTTCTGTATCCAATGTTAAGTATCTGATATATTATGTCTGTTGGTGCGTTTATTGAGTCATTTACCGTTGTATTTATCTGTTCAATTATTTGTGAATGTGTACATCGTTTTATTTTTCAGTTTTACAAATCAGTGTCAATGTCTTCTTTTATGTCTTTAATTAATACAACGTTTGGTGTGGGGGGAAGACAGAGACAGAAGAGAGAGAGAGAGAGAGAGAGAGAGAGAGACAGAGACAGAGACAGAGAGAGAGAAAGAGAGAGAAGGAGAGCGAGAGAGAGAGAGGATAGAGACACACACAGACACGCAAACACAAAGACAGAGAGAGAGAGAGACAGACAGACAGAGACAGAGACAAGCAAAGACAGAGCGAGAGACTGAGAGAGACAGAAAAGGAGACAGATACAGACAGACAGATACAGACAGACAGACAGATACAGACAGAGAAAGACAGACAGAGACAAAACACAGATGGAGACAGTGAAAGAAACAAACTGACAGACAGAGGGAAGGAAATAAATACTGTACACAGTTTCTTCAAGTGCCCTTTTAAAGAACCCTAACTTTTCAAACTTGCAGGTGAGATCTTCCACGTTATAAGCAAAGACCGCCTGCAAACTCCTTCAGGATGTATAGTGTATATACAATGTGCCACACTATGCCTGGGCCACCATACATTTCCTGCAAACCGGTCGTCCTCTTCAGATAATGCTTGTGTCTTGAAGGAAGGTGAATATTTCCGATGCTTCAAGTGAGCTTAACACTTACTGTGTACACCCACGACAGACAGAATTTCTGTTTTAGATTTAATCTAACGAGGAAGAAGCTAACTGCTTTATTTACACGTTTGAAGTTTGTTTATTCAGTAATGAGAATAACATTCCAAAAGGTCCGTTTTAAGTATACAGCAATGCCCAGCAATATGTCTCTTTCGTTCATACTGATTTTAATATACAAACGTAGCTCTTACGCAATACCTTATTTTACACCTTTCAAAATAAAACTGAATTTAATGATACGTATCTTTCAAACTTGCTTTCCTTGCTACAATTGCTATATACTTCAAACGGACCTTTTGGGATGTTGTTCTCATTATTGAATAAATATTATAAAACTCTTACTGCTAGAAGACTGACGTGAAATGACAAGATTAATCTTTCTTAGTGAAAAGTCTCGACACATGCTGACAAACGAAAATGTGACTTACCCTACCATTAAATCCCAGTTACTAATAGAAATGTACGGACATGGTTTCCCCCTTTTCATCGG
>JAPXFY010000064.1:55000-62500 GCA_030674185.1 Monoplex corrugatus | reverse complement strand
GGAACCAACTTACCTAGGTGTCCGATAATGATAGAAACATGTAACACATTTCCTTCAGACATGGACAAAGCAGAAACCTTTGTGGACTTATTTGCTAAAAACAGTAAAGTTGAAGGTTTATCTCCAGACTGCAAACATCACAGAGAAATGGAAGATAACAACTCAATCTACACTGATCCAATACCTCAGAATGATCTCTGGTTTAATTCTCCAATCACCTTAGAAGAGCTAAAAAAACACAATACTGTTTCTACACAACAAAACGAGTTCGGTAGGTGTTGATGCAGTTTCGACTGAAATGATTAAACATCTCCCTGAAAAATATCTTATTTTCCTACACAAAATTTTGCAGAAATGCTGGGTTAGCGGAACTGTACCACAAATCTGGCAAAAGTCTATAGTTATACCGATATTAAAAGCAGGAAAATCGAAAACTGATAAAAACAGTTACAGATCTATTGCTTTGACGTCCCACACGAGCAAACTAATGGAAAGATTGATCTTAAACAGACTTTTACACTACTGTGATAAAAATATCGTTATTCCGGTAAACCAGGCAGGTTTTAGAAAAGGGAGATCCGCAGTTGAAACACCTGGTTAAACTTACGACTCAGATCAAACAACAGTTTGCCCGCAGAAAAAGTGTTTTAGCTACTTTCTTTGATGTAAAAAAAGCTTACGATCAAGTTTGGCATAAACGTTTATTGTTCAAGTAAAATATGTTGGTTTATCTGGCAATATGTACAATTACATTAACTCTTTTTTAGCTAATAGAACAATACAGGCTAGAGTGGGAGCTAGTTATTCTACTTCACGACGCCTCGACATGGGGATTCCACAAGGTTCAGTGATAGCACCTATTTTATTTAATATCCTTATACAGGATCTTCCTAAAGCTTTTTCAAATCGTGTTGTTTTAGTACAGTATGCTGATGATATATGCACTTGGATGAATATCACTTTAAAAACAGAGAACACGGAATTACATCAGGAAATTGTATCAAATTGATCTTGATAATCTTGGAAACTATATGTTAGAAAATGGTCTGTCGTTGTCGGCAGAAAAAAACTAACATGATGCTGTTTGATCCTGGTGGTAACTCAAATAACTTGCCCAATTTCAAATTGCTTGGTGAAGTGTTAAATTACAAACAGGTCGTAACATTTCTGGGAGTTTACATCACGTCGAAATTAAGCTGGAATGTTCATTTTGATTATATTTTAACAAAAGCACGAAAAACCTTAAATTTTCTAAAGATAATAAGCAAATTACCCTGGGGAATGGATATAAATATACTGATTCATCTGTCAACAGCGCTGATCAGGTCTAAATTATCCTACGCACAAGAAGTTTTTTTTTCAATGCACCTAAGTATTTACTAAAAAAGATTCAGAACTTGGACTGCAAAAGTCTTAAAATTGCACTAGGTGTACCAACTCATGCTTCTACTCTGGAAACGTACAAAGTTGCTGGAATTCTACCTTTAAACAACCATCGTGAGCTAGCTACAGCAAAGTTTGCAATTAGAACTACTTCACAAGCGAATAATTTTGTGAGCAAAGAAATTAAAATCAGGTCTGATATTGACTTTCCAAAACGAGCAAAAAACATTTCATCACAAATTACAACCGCAACTTACATATCTGACCTGATCAAACAATCCAGCATAACTATGGATGAAATAGCCGAGAAGCCAACGTTAACGCCTATCCCTACATGGGAAATGCTAAAGGCCCACGTTTGATCTCGATTATGCAGACGTTAAAAAAGATGATAATGTCAACATTACGCTATCCACAGCTTGTGAACACATCGATGAAAAGTACCGTACCCACCTCCACATTTTTACTGATGGGTCAGTCTTAGCAAATCAGAGCGCTGGAGCAGCGTTTAATGTTCCAAAATTTAACATTAAAAAGTCTTTTTTCATTGGGGCAAATGTATCTATATATACAGCAGAATTGGTCGCTGTTGTTCAAGCGTTGCATTATTTAATAAGCCTTCGGCCTGTGTCTTTCAAAGTAGTTCTGTTTGTTGATTCAAAGTCTGTATTATATGCCTTACAGTCTTTTGATACAGACACAAGACCTGATTTAATAATTGAGGCAAATCATCTAATACACTGTTTAAAGATAAATGGCTCGGAAATCAGTTTATGCTGGGTGCCTTCTCACGTTGGTCTTCATGGCAACAATGTAGTTGACAGAGCAGCTAAATCCGGTGCACTCCGTTCTGAAAATTCCATAGAATTACATGTTAACACCTCGGTAAAAGAAGCTTACAACTCGCTAGAATTAGCATCATGGATACGATTTCATGAACATTTAAATGAAAAATTTGTGTCTCAAAAAACAATCAAACTTTCAGTTCAAAATATCTTTAAAAAGATGCAGTATCCTTCGTTATATCATTTGAGATTAATTGTTACCACATATTTTCGTATTCAACTGAACGCTTTGAAAACAAAATATTGTAAAAACGTTTTATGTATTTGCGGTGAACAATTCACATTGTATCACTGTTTGTTTTACTGCAGAAAGCTTCGTTATTTTTTACCAAAGATGTTTACACAAGGAAACTATCTTGAAAAGCATTTTAAAGAAGTAATATCAGATCAAGTTCTGTTAGTTAAAATTTCAGAATCATTGGTTCACAGTCCTGTTAATGCGTTACTTTAAGGTTATTATTTTAATTATCATTATCTTATTTTGTTTTGTTTTGCTCTTTATGACGATTTTTCTTTTACATTTGATGTTAGCGTTGTTCTAGTTTCATTTCTCTGTTCATCCATATCCTTTTTCTAAAGACCTTGCCGATTCCTTTTAATTTTTTTTTTCCGTCTCTTACTCTGTTCCCTTCTTTCCCCTCCTCCCTCCCCTCCCCCCGAAAAAAAAACAAACATCCTCCATGCCATTTTTACCCGTCTAATATCACTTATAGTGAAAAGACGTTAAATCAAGGAACGAACGAACATACATACATTACATTACATACATACATACATACATACATTACATACATACATACACACATATAGTACATACATACATACATACATACATACATTACATACATACATACATTACATATATACATTACATACATACATACATGCATGCATACATACATTACATACATACATACATACATTACATACATACATACATACATACATATATACATACATACATACATACATACATACATTACATACATACATACATACATTACATACATACATACATACATACATACATACATACATACATACATACATACATACATTACATACATACATACATACATACATACATACATACATTACATACATACATACATACATTACATACATACATACATACATACATACATACATATATGCATACATACATATATACATTACATACATACATACATACAGTACATACATACATACATACATACATACATACATACATGCATACATACATACATACATACATACATACATACATACATACATACATACATACATACATTTGTAATAAGAAACTAGCAAAAGCCAGGCAGCAGAAGGTCCATAGAGCAGAAACCCCCATCAAGCAAGTGTTTGGGCCCGTAGCTTTTTACACTCTAAAGAGACTGGGCTGCAAGGTCATGACACCTTGATGCCCGTCTGTTGTCGCAAGGTCTTTTTAAATAGGAATTTGGCCCCCGCCTGGGTTTGATAATATGCATCCAGTGTGGTCAGGTGTCTCAAGGCCAAGTCATCCTTGTTATGGATGTTTTAACCACTTTTCGGGAGCTATCGGACACCGGCAACAGATAGAGGGATTCACATCTTATGAAGTTCAATGAATTCGAGCGGTCGTTTTTTTTTTTTTTTTTTTTTTTTTTTTTTTTAAGGATCATTGCACTCAGGGAGGTTACCTTAGTGCTCACCTTTTTTTTTTTTCCTCGTCTCATTCTCTACGCCACTTTAATGGCCACAGAAGCTGAAACAGTTTTTTATTATGCGATGATGATGATGTCGATGTAGATGATAATCATGATGCTATGGAGTTCCATCTACGATTGAGACTGCGTGACAGGGTTGTACTCTACGCTTACTATCATGATAATTATATCCTGGCGTCAACCAGGTCCGAGAGATACAGATACCTGCGGTGTTGGTCAGAAGATTTGAGCTACACCCTCAATGACTTATCTGTTAAGTGGATGAGACTCGACTGTGTGGTCCCAGTCTTCACAATGAGCCCATAGCACAACTCTGGGTAGGAGCCGGTTAGAGCCGAAAAATCCCACAATGATTTTTGATGGTACTGATGGGGATTCGAACCCACAACCTTTTAGTCGGTAGTCCGTTGCGTTAACCACTATACCACGATGACTGGTTTGTAGTTCATATTTTTTAGCTGTTCTTACTCGGTCAAATCCAGTCGGAACTCTTTTCAGCTGCTGTTGCCTTTAGGGCTCTTGTTCTTTCCTTTCCAGAATTCGAGAGCTGTTCCATGAGGTCATAGGCTGCTATGCTTATCAATCCCCTTGCTCTAACTTCTACGGCAAAGGAGAAGAGTGGCAGAACGGTTCAGACGTTCACCTGCCAATAACTAAACTCGAGGTTCCACGGTTCGCTCCCCTTAGAGGCCTCGACTTTTCTACTCAGTTTGACCGGAAAATCAAACTGAATGTCTAGTTCTTCGGAAGGGGACGAAAAACGAGTCGGACCCGTTTGCCTTATGGCTGCGCACGCTAAAGAAACCAATGCAGTTGAAAATCGTGAAGAGCAGGGCATTCCTCGGCTACCTTGGTATGCATCATTGGAAAAAGGTCGATTTCCCAGGTCCCACCCCTTGAAGGCCGATTAGCCGTCTTGCCTTTCTGAAATCTTGGTTTTAAAAATGTGAATATGAATATGGATTTGAAGCGAAGGAGAGGGGATGGGTGTTGCCCTCGTGGTGCTGGCCTCGGGAAAAGTTTAGGTCTCTGTCACCTCACTCCTCTACGATCCCATGGTTATGAAGCTATCTAGGTAGGACATCAGAACCTGGCCAGCTCGTGAGTTTATGGTGCAGGCTTAAGGCTTGTGCCGTGATCATTCTGGATCTTATCCATCACCTGGTACCTGTGACGTCAGTGCAATGGAATGTATTCCGAGCGCGGAAACGTCATCTTGAGAAATCGAAATTTAAACTGAAACTTTGGCGAGGACTTTGGCTTAAAAACTGGATTTTCTCAAGTTGCTTGTTAGGCTGAAATATGTTTCAGGCTTGTAGAGATGAGCGTCCTCCGTTCTATTTCCTTTTAACATAATGAGTTTGATCAGAATTGTTTGTTTTAGCGAACGGTAATATTGAACTATATCCGGTCTCATGCCACTCTGGCTAATCATTTCTGATTTCGTTTTGTTTTGTTTTGTTTTTATCTTGCAGAGTGGAAGATCTGCCGTGCACTCCCAGTCGTCCGCTCCACCCACCAGACCCCGCTTTCATGCTCCAGAAGTCACATCCTTTACAGACCACACTTTGCTGCCTCCTGCCGCGCAGAGGGTTGTATGAGTTTCTGGTGGCTTGCTATGTCATCTGGCTGTACCGATTGCTTGTGCGATGTCTTGACTGTGCCTCGATGTGTACGTTCCTTGGATGGCTCTACTTTGCATGAGCTCAGGAAATGTTCCACTGTTTGTTTGTTTTGCAGAGTGGGCGAGCAGGGTCATCTGATTTCGTTCATGTAATGTATTTGGATATACGTGTATACATATGCTTTTTTTCTTCTTGTGTTGCATACACACACACACACACACACACACACACATACACACACACGCACGCACGCACGCACGCACGCACGCACGCACGCACGCACGCACACACACACACACACACACACACACACACACACACACACACATACACACACACTCGTTGATGAAGACATTGCTGACAGTGAGGAGCAATGGACAAAGTCGAGAAACTCGATAAATGAAGCTTGTGAAGAAATCCCTGGAGTGGAAAAAAAAAACAACAACAAAAAAACAAAGAACTGGATGACAAAAGAAATGTTAGGCTTGATTGAAGAACAGAGGAAGGCGAAGGGAAAGGAGAAAAAATACAGGAAGATACACACAGAAATCAGGAATAGGTGCAATGAAGCTAAGGAAGCTTAACGCTTGGCTGAAAACAAAGTGCAAAGAAATAGAAGACCGACACAAAACAGATATTTAGGGTATGTACAGAAGAATTGAAGAAATTGTCCACAGGAAAAAGACATGCACATCAACTGGTCGCTTAAAATCGAAAGATGGTATGCTTATGCAAAAAGACAAAATATTATATAAATGGGGAGAGTGCATTAAAGACCTTTTTGAAGATGACAGAAACAAAGAACACATTGTAAGAAAGAACATTGAAAGACCACCCATAATGAAAGATGAAGTTAGAGCAGCATTAAAAAAGACGAAACCAGGAAAAGTCCCAGGACCAGACAATATTACTACAGAGATGATTGAAACCCTGGTAACGATCATCTCACCAGATGGCAGATGCACATCAGAAATAGCTGGTAGAATTGGCCAAGATAAAACAGCATTCAAGAAGATGAAAAGCATTCTTACCAACAAATACCTATCAATAGAGATCAAGAAGAGAGTTCTTGAATGTTATAAAGAACTGATAACGTTATACGGTTGTGAGACGTGGACAGGCAACATTTAAAGGCCATTTCATAAGGATAGGGGAATTAGAGCTCCTGCTCACAACAGGAAAACTGGAGGGAAAGAGAGCACCAGGTAGACCCAGGGAAAAATATTGGACGGACTTGCAAGGTGGCTGAGGACAGATAGGGCGGAAGATGTGCTTGCGGCAACAAGAGAAAGATACATATGGAGGGCCATGATCGCCAATGCCACGTGATGATGATGATGATGATGATGATGATGATGATGATAATGATGGTGATGATGATGCGTATATATATATACGTATGTCTTTCTCTACATCTCTGTCCCTCCTTTCCCCCCTCTCTCTCTGTCTCTCTATTTCTGTCTCTGTCACTCTCTCTCTCTCTCCTGTCTTGCATGTGCGAGTGTATCTCTCTGTCAGCCTTGTACACAAGTTGTGTTTGAGTACAAGATGCTGTCATTTTAATTATGTGAATATTCCCACATGACAGCTTCCGGCTGTGTCTCTGACGTCACAGAACAACAGGGGTCTCGTTGGCGCTGGCTTTTAGTTTATATTGCATTGATGAGTTTGCTCTCACAATGGAGAGGAAGGTATTTCCGTTCAACATCCTGTCCCCTGCTGGGACAAGCTAAAAGCTGAATGACAGAGAGAATGCAACTCAGTTGTTCAGGACCAAGCTTGATTGTGACACATTTGTCTACTGTGGTGATGTATTGAAAGAGTATGGAACTTCGTCAATCACACGCATTTATATATTTGACAAACGCTTATTTTCTGTGTAATAAACAGTAACTGTCTCTGACTCTCTGTCTCTCTCTGACTCTCTGTCTCTCTCTG
>JAPXFY010000064.1:45000-47500 GCA_030674185.1 Monoplex corrugatus | reverse complement strand
CACTCCTTTATTCGTTTCTTTTCCATAACAGTTCTAATTTGCAGACCGCTTCCATACGTGCAAGACGACTACCAGAGTTACTTTCCAAAGTAATACAAATTATCCTTGCATAATTAATTTCTCAATAATTCTGAAATCTGAAGTCTTTCCAATATGTGACAAGAGAAAGAAAATAGGGAGAAAGGAGAGAGAGACGAGGCAGAGATAGAAAGACAGAGAGAGAGAGAGAGAGAGACAGACAGACAGAGACAGACAGACAGAGAGACAGAGAGACAGAGAGAGACAGAGAGACAGAGGGAGAGGCAGAGGGACAGAGAGACAGAGACAAAAAGAGAAAGAGAACAACAACAAAAAAGAGAAAGAGAGAGAGGGGGGGCATACAGACAAACGGAACAGTAATTACAATGCACATTATTACCAAGCAATAAACAAAAAGTGAAACAAATATATACAAAAGATGTCAAAACATTTGAATAAAAATGCGTTAATATTGAAAGGCTAATGTTCATAAAAAGAGAGAGAGAGAGGGAGGGAGGAGAGAGAGAGGGGGGGGGAGAGTCTAACCTTTCAACACAAATCAGACAAATCTAAGCAAGAGATATTGCGAAGTAAAAAAAAATATAAATAAAATAAAATAGAATACGTGTCAATACTCATCAACAGATAGAAAGGAGGGTGGGGAGAGATAGAGAAGAGATGAGATAGAGGGAAGAGAGAGAGGGGGGGGAGAAGAGAGAGACAGAGAGAGAGAGAAGGGAGAAAGAGAGAGAGAGAAGAGAGAGAGAACAGAGAAGGAGAGAGAGAAGAGAGAGAGAGAGAGAGAGAGAGAGAGAGAGAGAGAGAGAGAGGAGAGAGAGAGAGAGAGAGAGAGAGAGAGAGTGAGAGAGAGAGTTTTACCTTCAAAAACAAACCAAACAAATGTAAGCAAGAGATACGGGAATATGCGAAGTAAAAGATAAATAAAGAAACGCCAATGCTCATAAACGGAGAGGGGTGGGGGTGGAGTGGGAGGAAGAATAAGAAAGAGACAGACATACAGAGAAAGAGGCACACACAAACACAGACACGTGGTGCCGCCTAGTGGAAGCTCAGCTGTATGTTCTTGATGGCGAAGACAAACTCCATTTTGGCGGAGCTCCTCGGGTGCTTTGCCCTTCCAGGAGAAGATGTAGCTCTTTTTTTTTTATAGAGCCGCTGGCGTGATCCTGGTCTTCTGAAAAACAGTTATGCTGATGTTCATTCTTGCGAGCTGTTTGCCTACGAAGGCCGTTTTTCTGGTGTCACCTACCTCACAGAGGGCATCGGAGATTCCTGTACAACATGGTGCGCACATTCCAGCTGGAGTCATTTTTTGGATTCTTGTCTTTTTTACGTGGTGCGAGGTGTCCGTCTGCTTGTCATGCCTGTAACAGTATACTGAGCCCCAGGCACCCGCTAGAACAAGCAGACGTAGGGAAGACGTTTCACTGACCGGGTTTTCAAAATCGCTAATTTTTAATCGTAGTAAATGAAGCATTATTTGAAACTCCCTTTGGGATGCGTGGTATCGACAGGGCAGATCTCATGCCACACCAAACCTGAAAAGTTTCGCGGTGATCCAAATTAGTTTTAGAAAACGAGAAAATGTTCACCGGTTGTTTGTTTGTTTGTTTTTTCGTTTTCTTTTTGTTTGTTTGTTTTTGTTGTTTTTTGTTTGTTTCTGCTCTCTGTTAAAATAAACTGAACATCCGAGAAAAAAAAAGAAAAGAAAAATGCAAAGTTTTCTTGTTTTTTATATACGTTTTTTAAAAATTTTTATTCAAAAAGCGATTAAGACTGCAAACTTATGGCAGATTCCACTAGGTTTAATTTGTATTATCTTACAAATAATAAAAGGAAGATAGAAGTCTTGAAGGAAAAAAAGTGGCTGTGAATCTCAAGTCTGTGCATATGTTGACCTCCCCCCCCCCCCCAACCTACCAACCAACACACACACACACACACACACACACACACACACACACACACACATACACACACAAACACATGCGCCCGCGCGCGCGCGCGCGCGCGCTCGAGCGCGACCGAACGCACAAACACACAGACACACACGCATGCACACACACACACTAGTCATATTCTTTCTTGCGTTAAGGTAAAACGACATATTCCAACACTATCTATGAGTACAGTTTCTGATATATTTGCCTCATCATCATTACTGTATCAATTTTTTGTTAGCCTGTCAAAAAGTCCTATAGCGAATTACCTTTAAAATGTTATTTCGCTTGTTCACTGTTATGGTTAGTCAATTATTAGTTTTATTTTTTTCTTCATTTCTTCCAGATATTTATTAATTTTGTTTGTTACTTTGTTTGTTTAAATCGTTAATTATGGTAACATTATTTGTTAGTTTTACCTTCCCCTCTTCAAAACAGTTGTTTTCTGGATCATCTTTTATCAAGTTCAAAATTGACAATTTTCAGATATTCTCTTCACTCCTCCTCTATCACCCCCCCCC
>JAPXFY010000064.1:40000-42500 GCA_030674185.1 Monoplex corrugatus | reverse complement strand
CTTCTTCTTCTTCTTCTTCTTCTTCTTCTTTCTTCTTCTTCTTCTTCTTCTTCTTCTTCTTCTTCTTCTTCTTCTTCTTCTTCTTCTTCTTCTTCTTCTTCTTCTTCTTCTTCTTCTTCTTCTTCTTCTTCTTCTTCTTCTTCTTCTTCTTCTTCTTCTTCTTCTTCTTCTTCTTCTTCTTCTTCTTCTTCTTCTTCTTCTTCTTCTTCTTCGCATTCTTCTTCTTCATTCTTCTTCTTCTTCTTCTTCTTCTTCTTCTTCTTCTTCTTCTTCTTCTTCTTCTTCTTCTTCTTCTTCTTCTTCTTCTTCCATTCTTCTTCTTCGCATTCTTCTTCTTCGCATTTTCTTCTTCTTCTTCTTCTTCTCTTTCTTTCTTCTCTCTTTCTTCTCTTCGCATTTCTTCTTCGCATTCTTCTTCTTCTTCTTCTTCTTCTTCTTCTTTTCTCTTCTTCTTTCTTCTTCTTCTTCTTCTTCTTCTTCTTCTTCTTCTTCTTCTTCTTCTTCTTCTTCTTCTTCTTCTTCTTCTTCTTCTTCTTCTTCTTCTTCTTCTTCTTCTTCTTCTTCTTCTTCTTCTTCTTTCTTCTTCTTCTTCTTCTTCTTCTTCTTCTTCTTCTTCTTTCTTCTTCTTCTTCTTCTTCTTCTTCTTCTTCTTCTTCTTTCTTCTTCTTCTTCTTCTTCTTCTTCTTCTTCTTCTTTCTTCTTCTCATTCTTCTTCTTCGCATTCTTCTTCTTCGCATTCTTCTTCGCATTCTTCTTCTTCGCATTCTTCTTCGCATTCTCTTCTTCGCATTCTTCTTCTTCGCATTCTTCTTCGCATTCTTCTTCGCATTCTTCTTCGCATTCTTCTTCGCATTCTTCTTCGCATCTTCTTCATTTCTTCGCATTCTTCTTGCATTCTTCTATCTTCTTCTTCTTTCGCATTCTTCTTCGCATTCTTCTTCTTCTTCTTCTTCGCATTCTTCTTCTTCTTCGCATTCTTCACATTCTTCGCATTCTTCGCATTCTTCTTCTTCGCATTCTTCTTCTTCTTCGCATTCTTCTTCTTCTTCGCATTCTTCTTCTTCGCATTCTTCGCATTCTTCTTCGCATTCTTCGCATTCTTCTTCTTCGCATTCTTCGCATTCTTCTTCTTCGCATTCTTCGCATTCTTTGTCATCCTCATCGTCACCATCCTGTTCTTGTCCTTGTTCTTGTTCTTCCTCTTCTTGTTTTTGTCCTTGTTCTCTTCTTCTTCTTCTACTTCTTCTTTTTTATTTTTCTTCTTCTCCTTCTACTTCATTTCCTCCTTCTTTTCCTTCTTTTTCTGTTTCTTCTTTCTTAGCCGTCCCATTTCCTGCGCCACATGAATGGTCATGGCATCTAGGGCACGCTTTTTAAAACATTGCTTGGAAAATGATGACGACGATGAGACCAATGATTAGGATGATGTGGAGCTACGTTCTGGCTAGCTTGAGTCCGACTGACACAGCTGTGTTCTACTCTTATTTTTATAATATAATTATCATAGCGCTGCACAGGCCAAAGAGAGATATATATACACATGCAGTCTTGATCAGGAAATTTAACCAAGACCCTAAATTTTTATTTGATGCATCCGTGAAGTGAATGGAATTCGAGTGTGTTGCCCAAGTCTTCCCCAGTGAGCCCGTAACACACTCACATCTGCGTGAGAGCAAATGGGAGCCTGCATTCCCACATTGATTTTGACTAAACGGATGGGATTCGACCAACACAACTTTCTAGTTGGTACTGTGTTGGTTGCGCTTACCGCTACACAACGGTGGACTGATGTTTTCGGCCATCGCCATCGTGTTGTGTCGATATGGTGTGTATGTATAAATGCATGTGTATGTATCTGCCTATGGGCATATTGATATATGTATGTATTTACTGTTATTGTTATTTTCATCTCTTACCTGTTTACTTATCTACATGTACATACCCCTTTATTTTGTTTTTATTTGTTCACCTACTTACTTACTTCTAATTCACTTACTCAGGTACTCATTTACTTTGCTTGCTTATTTGCCTTCTTACTTACTTGATTGCTTTCCTACTTATTTACTTACTTACTTACTTACTTACCTATCTATGATTAAGAAAATATTGGCTTCACACAGTTGATAGATAACTGAGCATTTGGGCATTGACTAGGGGGGGGGGGGGGGGTCTGCTATGTGAGACGAGTGTATAGAGATTTGCTAGTTGTGTTGTGATTCAGACCTTAAATGATTTATCTAATTACTTCATATATATATGTTCCTTTTTTTGAAGGTAAGATACACACATACACATGTCATTTACATGTAAGCGAGATTATTCCAGTGGCAGGCTTATAAAGTACCAGTATAAAATACAGACTAGGTAAAACATAGTTTAGGTAGGCCCTCGAGACCTGGCCAGCTAAGGGCTAGGTGCAGGCTTAAGGCTTGTGCCATGAACACCGTACACGTGGCACCTGTGACGTTAGCGCATATGGAATTTGATCCGAGCGTGGATA
>JAPXFY010000064.1:20000-27500 GCA_030674185.1 Monoplex corrugatus | reverse complement strand
AGCGAATTATTCTTGCACTTGACTTGTCATTCAGGCAATTTTGGAACTCTGTTGGTTTATATCTATTCACTTATTTCGTGTGTTTGGTGGAATCTTTTTTTTTGGTGTTGATGTTATTGCTGCTGCTGTTGCTGCTGCTGCTGCTGCTGCTGTTGTTGTTGTTGTTGTTGTTGTTGTTGTTGCCATTGTTGTTATTGTTGTTGTTGTTGTTGCTGTTGTTGTTGTTGTTGTTGTTTTAAATATTGAATAACTCAGCATAAATGTATGAACAGAGATTTCATAACAATCCATGAGAAACATATATTCAATTTTGTTGACAGAAAGAAAAACGGATTTCAGAAGACAAGACCTGCTGTCTGGTCATAATAGTTAATGTTGTCTTTAGCGAATTATTCTTGCACTTGACTTGTCATTCAGGCAATTATGTAACTCTGTTTTATATCTGTTCACTTATTTCGTGTGTTTGGTGGTAGAGTCTTGTTTTTTGTTGTTGATGTTATTGCTGCTGCTGTTGCTGCTGCTGCTGTTGCTGCTGCTGCTGTTGTTGTTGTTGTTGTTGTGTCATTGTTGTTATTGTTGTTGTTGTTGTTGCTGTTGCTGTTGTTGTTGTTGTTGTTGTTTCAAATATTGAATAACTCAGCAAAAATGTATGAACTGAGATTTCATAGCAATCCATGAGAAACATATATTGAATGTTGGTGACGGAAAGAAAAACGGATTTCAGAAGACAAGATCTGCTGACTGGTCAGAATAGTTAAATTAATGTTGTCTTTAGCGAATTATTCTTGCACTTGACTTGTCATTCAGGCAATTTTGTAACTCTGTTTTATATCTATTAATTTATTTCGTGTGCTTGGTAGAGTCTTGTTTGTTGTTGTTGTTGTTGTTGTTGTTGTTGTTGTTTCAAATATCGAATAACTCAGCAAACATGTATGAGCAGATATTTCATAACAGTCCATGAGAAACATATATTCAATTTTGGTGACGTGTGCTTTGCATCGGTTGGTTGGGCTAGGTAACATTGGTAAAAAATCACTTGGCTTTGATGATACAGCCCTTTTGTGTGTGTGTTGTGCGTGCGTGCGTTCGTGTGTGTGTGTGCGTGTGTGTGTGTGTGTGTGTGTGTGTGTGTGTGTGTGTGTGTGTGTGTGTGTGTGTGTGTGTGAGTGTGTGTGTGTATTGTTGTTGTTGTTGTTGTAGTTTTTGTTTTGTTGCAGTTGTTGTTTTGCCATTTCTCATTCATCTGATCTACTGATGCCTTCAAACAGAGTGGAAACCAAGCAACTGCCAAAACCGATCTTCAGAAGTTTTATAAAAAAGACTTCATTCGTATTCATGACTGACTGGATAAGTTACCATTCAAAAATAAGCTTTCAGACCTATGATCAACCCTTTTCTTATAGCACTGTGCAATTTCTCTGTTAACGGAGATAACAGTATTTACCAGTGAGAAAGAGAGAGAGAGGCAGACAGAGATAGAGACAGAGACAGAGAGACAGAAAGGTAGATACAGAGACAGAGACAGACATACAGAGAGAGACAAGCAGAGATCGAGATCCAGAAAGACAGAGAGAGAGAGAGAGAGAGAGAGAGAGAGAGAGAGAGAGAGAGAGAGAGAGAGGAGAGAAAGAGAGAGGAAGATAGAGAGAGACAGACAGACAGAGACAGAGAGAGACAGAGAGAGAGGGGAGACAGACAGACAGGCAGACAGACAGAGACAGAGACAGACAGGCAGGCAGACAGGCAGAGAGAGACAGACATGCAGACAGACAGAGAAATGTTCACGCTATACCATGCTATGTTAGCAGATAGATATATAATTATGTTTGCAGAGAGATAGATAGATAGATAGATAGATAGATAGATAAATAGACAGATAGATAGATAGATAGATAGATAGATAGACAGATAGTCAGATAGACACACATATAGAGAGTTATACAAAGCCACAGATATACACAGATAGACAGATAGCTAGCTAGCTAGCTAGCTAGGTGGATATATAGATAGGTATATAGACAGTAGGTTGATAGATCCATACACATATGCATAGTGAAATACATAGATATATAGACACAAATATATGCATATAGACAAATTAGAAAGACAGATGTATGTTTGTGTGCGTGTGTGTGTGTGTGTGTGTGTGTGTGTGTGTGTGTGTGTGTGTGTATGTGTGTGTGTGTGTGCGTGTGTGTGTGTGTGTGTATGTGTGTGTGTGTGTGTGTGTGTGTGTGTGTGTGTGTGTGTGTTGTGTGCGTGTGTATAGTTAAATAGTAAACGGATATGTATATTTAGGCTTAAATGTAAATCATACTGGTATATGCATATATTAGACATATGCATACAGCTGAAATTCTCTAACTTTATTATATGTTGAATGTACTTGTATTTACCAGAGATAATAATATAATAATAATAATGAGTACTTATAAGCGCAAGATCCAGAGAACTCTGCTCCAAGCGCTTTACAATTCACCCTATCTTTACCACCCCTATTCGCCACTTCAACATTAGCAGTTATACATACATATCAATCAAGTCTACTATAATTACAATGACATCAACACAAACAGAAACATGTCTATCAAATCTAACCAATAGTTGCCCATCGGACAGACAATAATAGATATTACATCACAAGTTATCCAAAATACACAAACAACCACACCCACAATGCACATTATATAATACACGAATCATGCGCACAAACGCAACAGCCCAAACAATATTTTAAAGACAGAAACTTTTTTTCACATTTTTCTATACAGATGTGTTTTGAGGCCAGATTTGAATGAGGTGATTGTGTCTGAGTGCCTAAGGATGTTGGGGATGTTGTTCCATGTTTGGGGTGCTTGATAGGAGAATGCTCGTTGTCCGTATGTTTTTGTTCGAATGCGGGGGATGCGAAAGAGTCGTGTGTCTGCAGAAGAACGCAACTGACGGGATGGTGTGTAGATGTCAAGAAGCGAGGATAGGTATTCTGGCGCAGTGTTCGAAACAATCGAAAAGAAAAGAGTAGCAAGCTTGTAATCTATTCTGTCAGAGACAGGCAGCCAGTGCAGAGTGCGGAGGAGAGGAGTGACATGGTCAAACTTAGAGGATTTAAAGATGAGACGTGCAGCGTTGTTCTGAATCTTTTGAAGTCTGTCTAAAAGGTTTTTGGGGATGCCAGCTAAGAGAGAGTTGCAGTAATCAATCCTTGAAAGAACAAATGCACAAATTAGCGTTTTGGTTGCATCAACAGACAGGTAATGACGGACAGAACTGATTCTACGTAACTCTAGATACGCTACCCTACAGATGTTTGAGATGTGTTGCTGGAAGGTCAGACTCTGATCAAGCGTAACACCGAGACTGCGAACAGTGGGAGAGAAAGGAATGTCAACGTCATTTATCAGAAGAGACTTCGGAAGAGAAGGATCATGGAGAAATTTATTGGGACAGGCGAGTAGAAGTTCAGTCTTGTCGTCATTCAGTTGTAGTTTGTTGTGCGTCATCCAGGACTTCAGATCCGAGATACAGTCCTGCGTGCGTGTCACCAAGCCATCGAGTTCCGCCAGTGAGGCCGACTGATGAAGCTGTGTATCATCAGCGAAGCTCTCATGTGACAAGGCATGACGACTGATGACATCAGACACAGGACTGGCGTACAGCACAAACAGGATCGGTCCTAGGACCGAACCCTGTGGGACACCATACGCCAAGACAGACTCTTCCGAATACCTGGAGTTGACACACACAGTCTGAGTCCGATCAGTCAAATAAGAGTGGATCCAGGAGAGAGCAAGGTCACGTATGCCAAAAGAGTGCTGAAGCCTGTTCAGGAGAAGTGTGTGGTCTATAGTGTCAAATGCTGCGGACAGATCTAATAACGCCAGTACTGACACTCTATCATCGTCCAAGCCAAGGAGAATATCATTAACTATCTTCAAGAGTGCTGTTTCTGTGGAGTGTGCCTGCCTGTATGCTGACTGGTGCGGACTGAACAAATGATTCTGATGAAGATGCTCAAGCAGTTGTGACAAGACAATCCTTTCTACTAATTTAGACAAAAATGACAAAGAAAAGAAAAAAAACTGAATACCCCATGAATCTATCCTTTGTCGCTGCAAGTATATCCCCCACCCTGTCTGTCTTCATCCACTGCACAAATCTATCCAACAATTTTTCCCTGGGTCTACCTGATGCTATTTTATGGTCCAGCTTTGCTTGTTATGACCAGGTGATCTAATTTCTCCTTCCTCATAAAATGCCGTATAAATGTTGCTTGTTTTTTTTTTACCTAATCTTCTACGTTAATGTCCGGTTTTGTTTCAGCCTCCCTCAAGACTGTCTCGTTTGTTTTCTTTGCTGTCTATAGAACTCTGAGCATTCTTCTTAGGAACCACATTTAAGCTGCCTTAATCCTGTTCTGACTTTGTATATTGACTTCCATGTTTCACATCCGTTCAAAATTACGCATACGTATATACAATTACAACATACGAAAGTTCCAGATCATGCCAGGCGGCTTACGGAAACACAAGAACACCCAGCATGCACGCCCACGAAAGAGAGAGTACACAGACTTTGTAGCAGCATCCGGCCTGCACAGTGTGGTTAAATCAATGTGCGTACACGCGTCAGAGAAAAAATGGGAGTACATTTTATCATTTGTGTGTGTGTGTGTGTGTGTGTGTGTGTGTGTGTGTGTTGTGTGTGTGTGTGTGTGTGTGTGTGTGTGTGTGTGTGTGTGTGTGTGTGTGTGTGTGTGTGTGTGTGTGTGTGTGTGACCCCATGTGTAAGTAAGAAACATCAAACTGTTGTTGACCGATCTTTTGTTTTACTTTTCATGACAAAGAACTTCCCACCCATTCCTTGATTCCCCCGACCACGAGCGGCACCATCTACACCCCTTTTATGCCCTTTGTTTTTTTGCGTGATTTTTCTTTCTTATTGTGCTATTTTTCCTTTTGTCCCATGCATCTTGTATGTTAGCAAGCGAAGATCATTTAGAGGATTTTTTTTTACGGACTAAAGAGTAGAAGATTGTGGGTTCAAATCCCGTAACGTCTGTCAGTATCATCGTTGGAAATCTTAGGCTGTAACTGGCTTCTATCCAGAGTTAAGTGTGCTAATTCACTGGGAATAATGGGACCACAAAGTCGGATTTCATCCACTTATCGAATGCATCACCGCTGGTGGTGGTTAAAGTCCCTTAACAACACCGCAGGTGTCTGTAACTCTTGGGCCTCGTTGACTCCAGGATATGTTATGATATTGAGCGAAGACAATAGTCCTGTCATACAATGTCAATCCTGTGTGGAACTCCACAGCATCATGATTATCAACTCTTCTATCATTGTCCTTATATTAAGAACATTTCAGAGCACCCGTGGCTATTAAAGTGGCAGGGCAGAATATGGCAGGGCAGAATGCGACAGAAAACGAAAGAAGAAAAACACGTGAACAGAAATATGGTTGCCTTAATGTGATAATCCTAAATATAAAAACAAACGAAAAAAGCATCGATAACAAAAACAGCTTTGGAAGGCATTATTTCAGGTAATCTTTGAAGTTGCACCCTCGTGTGACCAATTTACATGAAGCTTCAAAACTTTCCGAATAGACTTGTTGGGTTCCAGGAGGAAAAACAAAGGATGTCGCGCGTTTGCCATTTTCTATACATGGAACCGGGGTTACGACAGTTTTGTAAAGATGTGACTTGTTGTTGTTCACAAAGGCGTAGGCAGGATTCAGTGTGATGGCTATGGCATAATGTTACAAATGATACATGGGAGTTTTGTTGATAGAGATGAATGCGAACTTCAGGAACATTTTGTTTGTCATTTTCCCATTGGTCCAGTATTGAAATTCACGTCCACTGCAAGCTTAAAGTACAAGCAACATAATCAAGCCATAACAAATCGCCGTGGAGTCTATCTTAGCAAAATCGAGCTAGATTTTCTTTTTCTTTGGATATTCAACGATTTACGTGGCATTTTTGACAATGAATTTAAGTTATCGTCAAATAGATTTCTCAAATTTTGATCAGGATCAGTAAAATCAAACAAACCAAATCAAAAAGGAATGAGCGTAAATATTTGTTTAAATATTTTTACAACCACGGTACAAATATCGGATATCGTTTATTTCTACATTCTGCGTGTAGTTCTAATGATTAGACAATGAATATGACCAATATGACCAAAACATGTTGATAGACAATTCTGAAATCGTTGCTTTCACTTGTAAACACGTTTTGCGCAATCATTACCCTCCCTGTGCATCCAACTCATTGACATAATTATATGGAATAAATTCAGTGTCAGCGATATGCACTTGGACTAATGTTACATGTAATCTGTCAATACAGAGGTATTATTTTAACTAGCCCGTGCGTGTACGTGTATACATGTACGTGTGTGTGTGTGTATGTGTGTGTGTGTGTGTGTGTGTGTGTGTGTGTGTGTGTGTGTGTGTAGGAGAGAGAGAGAGAGAGAGAGAGAAGAAGAAGAAGAAGAAGAAGAAGAAGAAGAAGAAGAAGAAGAAGAAGAAGAATGCTGAGAGTTCCATGGACAGCAAAGAAAACAAACGAGACAGTCTTGATAGAGGCAGACACAAGTAAAACATTCATAAGGAAGATTATGAAAAGACAGGCAACATTTATAGGCCATTTTATGAGGTAGAGGGATTTGGAGCACCTGGTCACAACGGGAAAGCTGGAGGGAAAGAGAGCACCAGGTAGACCCAGGGAGAAAATGCTAGACGGACTTGCGGAGTGGCTGAAGTCGAGGAGGGTGGAGGAGATACTTGGGGCAACAAGAGATAGAGACAGACGGAAGTCCATGATCGCCAACGTCATGCGGCAGGGCACCTGATGATGATGATATATATATATGTACATATATATATATATATATATATATATATAATATATATATATAGAAAGATAGATATATAGATATATATATAGATATATAGATGTAAGTATGTATGTTTGTATATATATGTATGCGTGTGTGTGTGTGTGTGTGTGTGTGTGTGTGTGTGTGTGTGTGTGTGTGTGTGTGTGTGTGTGTGTATGTGTGTGCGTGCGTGCGATTTTGTTTTAAATTTGGGACCGCCTTGACCTGAATGTTGTGCATGTATTGTTCATACGTCTGCATTCACAGCCATGCATTGAAAGGTATTAAGAATCAAATGGTGACACTCTATCTGTAAACAACTCAAAATTTTAAAAAAAGAAATCCTCGGTGACCATTGTGTATACAGCAGGAGGGATAAACATGCAAATACACGCACGTGATTACATACATTCATTCATAAATACATTTACTACTGACACACTGACAGATGTAACTGTTTATAAAAGTATCAACAGAGAGAGAGAGAGAGCGAGAGAGAGAGAGAGAGAGAGAGAGAGAGAGAGAGAGAGCGAGAAAGACAGACAGACAGACAGACAGGCAGACAGGCAGGCAGGCAGGCAGACAGACAAACAGACAGACAGAGAAATCA
>JAPXFY010000064.1:5000-12500 GCA_030674185.1 Monoplex corrugatus | reverse complement strand
TCTCTCTCTCTCTCTCTCTCTCCTCTCTCTCTCTCCCCTCCCTCTCTGTCTCCCTATCTCTCTCTCTCCTCTCTCTCTCTCTCTCTCTCTCTCTCTCCTCCTCCCTCCCTTCTGTCTCCCTATCTTTCTCTCTCTCTCTTCTCTCTCTCTCTCTCTTTCTCTCTCCTCTCCCTCTCTGTCTCCCTATCTCTCTCCTCTCTCTCTCTCTCTCTCCCCTCCCTCTCTGTCTCCCTATCTTTCTCTCTCTCTCTCTCTCTCTCTCCTCCCCTCCCTCTCTGTCTCCCTATCTTCTCTCTCTCTCTCTCTCTCTCCCCTCCCCTCTCTTGTCTCCCTATCTTTCTCTCTCTCTCTCTCTCTCCCCTCCCTCTCTGTCTCCCTATCTTTCTCCTCTCTCTCTCTCTCTCTCTCCCCTCCCTCTCTGTCTCTCTATCTTTCTCTCTACTCTCTCTCTCTCCCCTCCCTCTCTGTCTCCCTATCTTTCTCTCTCTCTCTCTCTCCCTCCCTCTCTGTCTCCCTATCTTTCCTCTCTCTCTCTCTCTCCCCTCCCTCTCTGTCTCCCTATCTTTCTCTCTCTCTCTCTCTCTCTCTCTCTCTCTCTCTCTCCCTCCCTCTCTGTCTCCCTATCTTTCTCTCTCTCTCTCTCTCTCCTCTCTCCTCTCTCTCTCTCTCTCCTCCCCTCTCTGTCTCCCTACTCTCCTCTCTCTCTCTCTCTCTCTCTCTCTCTCTCTCTCCCCTCCCTCTCTGTCTCCTTATATTTCTCTGTCTCTCTGTCTCTATCTCTTTCTGTCTGTCTCTCTGTCTGTCTGTCTGTCTGTTTCTGTCATTGTCTCTCTCTCTTTCTCTCTTTCAGCTGTTTTTATTAGATTCAGAATGGATATATCGAACACCAAAACACACAATGTTTGCTTTTCCACTGATCCCAGAGTAGGTCAGTTATATGTTTTGTGCAAGTGCTGTCTCAAAGTTGAAATGTATTGCTTATTCCTGCGTAGAGCGACCACGGAATTACAGCATAACTTCCTTTATTTTGTAAGTTCCATTAATCCTCCAGCTTAGACCCTAATCATATCCCATAGTATTCTCAACCCCGACTGGTAATGCAAAATACATTCAGTGTTATTCAAAAATGTGGACACAGAACCAAACAGAATGAAAGTTATTGTCTTCCGAGTTACGATTCTAGAGGAAGACAGAAATCAAAGATTGAATCATACACATTTACTACTGTATGGAAATATTTGTTCTAGTAAGGCAATTGCCATTGCACCACGATACTATTGATCTTTTGCCTTCTGATAATAAAATTGAGTTCTATGCAAGGGGTGATGACCGATCACTACAAGGCAGACTGTTGGGAACTGGTTGGCAGTCATGTTTATGGTTGTTCCTGAGTGTATGTGCTATGCAAAACACTGAATGCCAGAGCATGTGCGCTCATATGCGTATGTGCATTTGAAGGGTATATGTGCGAGTACATGTATGTGAGTGAGAGCATACTTTTTTTTTTCATTTTTGCTGGTCTGACAGTTCTGTTGTTTGTGTCATTCAACCATTTACGTCTCACCTCTCTCCCTCTCTCTCGCTGTCTCTCTGTCTGTCTCTCTCTGTTTCTGTCTCTCTCTCTTCCCCCACCTCTCTCTCTCTCTATCTCTCTCTTTCATTGTCTTTCTGTCTGTTTCTGTCTCTTTCCTTCTGTCTTCTTGTCTCTGTCCCTCTCTATGTCTTTCTCTGCCTCTATCTCTCTTTCTTTGTCTGTCTGTCTGTCTGTCTGTCTCTTTCTCTTCTCTATCTCGCTGTGTGATTTTCTCTGTCTCTCTTTCCCTCTGTCTCTGTCTGTCTCTGTCTCTGTCTTTTTCCCTCTGTCCCTTTGTCCCTGTCTCTGTCTCTTTGTCTTCGTCTCTCTCTTTCCCCCCCCCCCCTTTCTCTCTGTCCCTCTCTCGCTCCCTCCCTCACCCATCCAACTAAACAACTTAACAACAGAGCAGAAGACATTCCAGCGAAATCATAGGTTGTATTACACGAACCATTCGCATGAACCCTCTACCTTATGCCTTGTTAGCCTGGCACATGGCCTCAGAACCGTATGTATCTGTCTAAGAGAGGCTGGTGATGGCGGTTTAATGATGAAGACGACCCCCATTACCATTGTGATTGTGACTGGGTAACCTTTTAGTTGTGGGCATCCGATGAACTGCTGACTCTCTGTCTTCAAAATAGGATGCCCATTAAAGAAAAAAGAAAAAAACAGCTTTCCAAAATAACTCGTCGAAAGATGACAGAGACATATCAACATATTCGCTGACTCTGCAGTTAGTCTGAATGAACTATGAAAACGTTTAGAATGAATCCACTCCTCTCCCAAAATATAAGTTACCTTAATCATTTCACATTTAAGACATGATGAATACTTCCCACTCCATTCTGCTGGTTTACTGTATATGTCTGTCTGTTTGCCTGTTTGCCTGTCTGCTTGTCTGTCTGTCTGTTTGTCTGTCAATCTATCTATCTATCTATCTAACTATCTATCTATCTATCTATCTATCTATCTATCTATCTATCCTTCTATCTATCTATCTATCTATCTATCTATCTGTCTGTCTCCGACTCGGTCAGTCTGTCTCTCTCTATTTATCTCTGTCTGTCTCTGTCTCTTTCCCTCTGTCTCTCTGTCTCTGTCTCTATTTCTGCACCTCTGTGTCTATCTGCCTGTCTCTCTCTTTCTCTCTCTGACGCTCTCTTCGTTTCTCTCTCTCTCTCTCTCTCTCTCTCTCTCTCTCTCTCCCTCCCTCCCTCTCTCTCTCTCTCTCAACTGTGTCTCTTCCCTCCAACCCAACAACAGAGCTGAAGACAGCGAAACAAAACCATTGATGACAGGCAGTATATGAATCATATTCATTGGCATGAACTCACTACCTTATGTCTTGTTAGCCTGGCGCATGGCCTCAGAACCGTCTGTATCTGTCTAAGAGAGGCTGGTGATGGCGGTTTTATAATGAAGACGACCCTCCATTACCGTTGTGATTGTGACTAGGTAACCTTTTAGTTGTGGGCATCAGATAAACTGCTGACTCACACCTTTTTTTTTTTCAAAATACGAGGCCCAATTAAACAAAAAAGCTTTCCAAAATAACTCATCGAAAGATGACAGAGACATACCAACATATTCGCTGTCTCAGCAGTTAGTCTGAATGAATTATGAAAACGCTTAGAATGAATCCACTCCTTTCCTAAAATATTCGTTACCAGAATCATTTCACGTTCAAGGCATAAAGGATATTTCTCACAGTTCTCTGCTCTTTTACTGTATATGTGTGTTTGTCCATTTGTCTGTCTGTCTGTCTATCTATCTATCTATCTATCTATCTATCTATCTATCTATCTATTTATCTATCTATCTATCTATCTATTTATCTATCTATCTATCTATCTATCTATATATTTATCTATCTATCTAACTATCTATCTAACTATATATCTATCTATCTATCTATCTATCTATATATCTAACTATCTTTCTAACTATATATCTATCTGTCTGTCTCTGTCTCTGTCTCTCTTTCTCTCTCTGTCTCTCTGTCTCTGTCTGTCTGTCTGTCTGTCTGTCTGTCTCTCTCTCTACTCTCTCTCTCTCTCTCTCTCTCTCTCTCTCTCTATATATATATATATATATATATATATATATATATATACAGAGATATGCACATTTACATCTACATCTACATATATGTATACATATAGTATATATTATATATATATATATATACATACATATATATATATATATATATATATATATATATATATATATATATATATATCAATCCAACTATCTGTCTGTATGTAAGTATGTCCATCCATCTGAGAAGATACACACAAGATATGCGAGTCTGAATCGACAATACATCATTTGCAATAAGACATATGTAATATACACAGTTTTGATAGAATAATCAAAAATAAATCATTGCTGGGCTCAGTTACAAAGACGCATATAGTAGATTTATGCAAAAGCATCACGAAAATACCAAACAGACTTAATACCAAAAAAAAAGCAGCATCCCAGAGAATGTAGATTTAAGTGCAAAGGACACGCACCAGATTTATGTGTTTCTATGGCAAGGGCTAGCTCTCTCTCTCTCTCTCTCTCTCTCTCTCTCTCTCTCTCTCTCTCTCTCTCTCTCTCTCTCTCTCTCTGTCGCTGCCTCTCTCTCTCTCACTTTCTCTCTGTCTCTGTCTGTCTGTCTCTCACAGACACACGCACAATCACACACACACACACACACACACACACACACACACACACACACACACACACACACACACACACTCACAACCACAAATAGATACACAACACGCTCACTCACGGATGAACACTCACAAAGACACCCAGACACGCAGACACACACACACACACACACACACACACACACACACACACACACACACACACACACTCACACAGACACACACACACAACACACACACACACACACACACACACACACACACACACACACACACACACACACACACACACACACACTAAGAATCAGAGACCCTAGCATTCTAAAAGAAAACATCCTCAGCTGACAGAACAAAATTAATGACTTAGTAAATCAGCATCTTATTCCGCGTTATTGACTAAATCTTGACACTAGGCGCCAGTGTGAAAGAAAAAGAGCAAACGAGCATCTTGAGTAACTGCCCAGAAAACAGAAACAGTGTCAGTTTATAGGTTTTTTACGAGTAATGGCTACTGGAGATCAGTGTTGTTAGAAACCATTGATTCTTTCTTTGATGTCGTTTACCTCTGGTATCCAAATGGAATTCCTGTCTCCAGCCTATCCTATTTTTTTCTTTTCTTTTCTCTTTCATCCTTCCTGACTGCAGAGAATTAGTCTTTGTCAATAGAAGCTTTGTCTCCAAAGGTGTCTGTAATCTGTGTAACACTGGAATACGTTTCTTGTAGTTAAGCCAAAAGTTATGTATAGAAAGTTTTATGAGGCATCACCTATTTTCTTAGTTTTGAACTATATTCTGATATATTATTTAAAATATAGCTTTTCTGTTTGTTTGTTTACACGCTTTCTTTGAGGAATGGGGTGTATTTATCGAGTACATTGTAACCACATTTAGTCACTATATCAATGTGTTATTAAGACATTGTAAAATATTAAATGTGTTACGGTCTTTATATATTTTTCGGTTTGAAATATATTTTTAAAGGAAAGGAACCAATCATATTTCTCAGATTCTTCCATTTGAGCGTGCCAGTTTTGTTTGTACGAATCAACTAGTCTATCCCTAAATCCTGAAATAAATCCTTGTTCATAATCAACTCCCTGGCACATCCACACAATGCCAAATCCATGCGTGGTTAACATTTTCTTAACGAAATATGCCCAGTTTTGTTTACCCGAGTCTAATTGATTCAGTAACATCTCATATGCCTGCTTGCACAATCTTGACATTGGGAACTGGGTTAATTTCAGCCAGTATTTAATACACTTCATTTGAGTTTACAAAAACAAAGGATAACGGCCAATTTCTCCATATAACATTTTATTAGATGAATGCAATGGTACCTCCCACTCCTTGATCTGTCTGCAGCCTTCGATACCATTGACCATGGTATTCTCCTTTCTAGACTTCATTATACTTTTGGCATCTCTGACATTGCTCTCTCCTTTTTCACTTCGTATTTATCAAACAGAAAACAAACTGTTCTCATCAATGGCACTTACTCTCAACCTGCATACCTGACCTGTGGTGTTCCACAAGGATCTGTCCTTGGCCCTGTTCTTTTCACTCTTTACACCTCCCCCCTGTCCACCATCATCAACTCCCACTCTATAAAACACCACTTCTATGCTGATGACACCCAACTTCAAGACAGTGACTCACCTGATAATATACAGCGCCTGTTGACTCGCACCACTGAGTGTTACTCGGACATTAAGAACTGGATGACGTTCAACAAATTTCAGCTTAATGACGACAAGACAGAAGCTATCCTCATTGGCACCCGTCAGAAACTTTCTCAGCTGCCTCCTCTGTCTCTCCCATTATGTAACACATCAGTCCCAATTTCTGATTCAGCTAAAAACCTTGGTGTCTGCATTGACTCTACCCTCTCCATGAACAACTTTGTTTCTCAAACTGTCAGATCTTGCTACTATCATCTCCATCGTATAAGGCTGATCAGGAAGTATCTCTCTGTCGAAACAACTGCAAAACTCGTTCTCTCCTTCATAATGTCTCGCATTGACTATTGCAATTCACTCCTGTCTGGTCTTCCTGCCTCCACCATTCACATCCTACAGCGCATTCAAAACAATGCTGTACGCCTTGTACTCAAAAAGAAAAAAGCTGACCACATATCTCCTCTCCTGGCACAACTTCACTGGCTCCCTGTATCAAAGCGCATACAGTACAAACTAGACACCATGTGCTACAAAAGCCTCAATAACGCAGCCCCCGATTACCTGTCAAGCCTACTTGAGATCTATCTTCCCTCACGTACCCTCCGCTCTGCCTCCGATCCTCTGACTTTTCGTTTTCCACGCACTAAGCTCAATACCTATGGTCCACGAGCCTTCTCTGTTTCTGGTCCACTCTCCTGGAACAAACTTCCTCTCTCAATCCGTCAGCAACCTACTTTTGTCTCCTTCAAGTCCGCTCTCAAAACTCACCTTTTCTCCTCCGCATAAAATCCTAACCTCAATCAACCCACCCCCCCCCCCTCTGCAGCCTGTCTCCACTCGGAGGGGAATCACATGGTTATGATATATAATTGTATATGCTATGCTCTCTATAATTTTCCATTGCTTTTATTCTTGCTTTTATTGCTTTTATTCTTTCTCCCCATTTATAGCCATGCTGTGTGTTGTGTGTGTGTGTGTGTGTGTGTGTGTGTGTGTGTGTGTGTGTGTGTGCGTGCGTGTGCGTGCGTGCGTGCGTGCGTGCGTGTGTGTCTGCTTCAGCGCTTAGATTTGATTTTATCAAGATTTTGCGCTATATAAATATTGTAATTATTATTATTATTATTATTATTATTATTATTATTATTATTATTATTATTATTATTATTATTATTATTATTATTATTATAAGGAAGCGTTTGATGGCAAATGTATGTACCTTTTCCATTTTATGATTGCTCGAAAAACCCCTTATTTCTGAGCCATACGTTAAGATTGGTTCAATTTGTGAGTCGAAAAGTTTCCAAAAAATCGAGAAGTCAGTGCAGTTCAATGTTCTTAACGATCTTAAAATTTCCATCGTTCCTCTTTTCCCTTTTTTGCTGCTTTCCACCCATGCGCTTTGGAGACTCAGTTTTGTTGTTAAAATAATACCTAGATATTTATATGAGTTTGTTACTTTAACTTCAGACTCACCATAAAACCATTTTTCTCGAGCCGGAAGATGTCCTCCCTTACGGAAAATCATCACATTCGTCTTTTCTAGGTTCACAGACAGTAACAACCTATCAGATTCATG
>JAPXFY010006392.1:7500-12830 GCA_030674185.1 Monoplex corrugatus | reverse complement strand
TTTTCTCTTTTTCTTTTGTCTTTCTCTCTCTCTCTCTCTCTATATATATATATATATATATATGTATGTATTGTGTTGTTTGTCCATCTGTCTCTGTCTCTCTCTTTCCTCTCTCTCTCCCACTCTCTCCCTCTTTCTCTTTCTCTCTCTCTCTCACTCTCTATCCTACTTTCTTTTTTTTCTCTCCCCTCCCTCTCCCTCTCCATCTCTCCCTCCCCCCCCCTCTCTCTCTTTCTCTGTGCGTCGTTTGTAAGCTTAAATAAACAAGGCGAAACAGTTCACACATTGTTATAGCAAAGAGGGTTTTCTGATATTGTTTACGTTTGTCCATGTCTATTGGCTTGGGATTAGAAGGTTTTGATTGCGTGTGTGTGTGTGTGTGTGTGCGTGTGTGGTGTGTGTGTGTGCGCGCGCGCGCGTGCGTGTGTGTGTTTGCGTGCGTGTGCGTGTGTGTGCGTATGTGTGTGTGTGTGTAGTGTGTGTGTGTACGTGTGTGTATGTGCGTACGTGTGTGTGCGTGCGTGCGCGTGCGCGCGTGTTGTGTGTGTTTGTGTATGTGTGTGTGTTTATGTATATGTGTGTTGTGTTTGTGTATGTGTGTGTGTGTGTGTGTTGGGGGTATATCTGTGAATGTATGTGTGGATTGGTGTGTATGTGTGTGTGTGTGGGGGGGGGGGATTGTGTGTTGTGTGTGTGTATGTGTGTGTTTGTGTGTGTTTGTGTACGTATGTGTGTGCGATGATGATTATGGTGTGTGTGTGTGTTGCGTGTGTGTGCGTGCGTGCGTGTGTGTGCGTGCGTGCGTGCGTGCGGTGTGTGTGTACGTGTATGCGTTCACTGACTGTGCTTGTTGCTTGTATTTGAATACATTTCAAAGGGATTTTTTTCACATTTACATTGTGTGATGATTGTGATTGCCGCCAGTTTGTGAACTTTCTCTCTCTCTCTCTCTCTCTCTCTCTCTCTCTCTCTCTCTCTCTCTCTCTCTCTCTCTCTCTCTTATTAGAATACTTGTTTCTACCTAGTTATTGTATACATGATTTGCGAGATTGCATTGCTATGTGCATCTCCGTCTAACGGGAAGTGGTCTACATGAATGAACCACCTGATGTCTGATCGCTCTCCCTTCTGTCTCTGTCTGTCTGTCTGTCTGTCTCTCTCTCTCTCTCTTCTCTCTGTCTCTCTTCTCTCTGTCTCTGTCTCTGTTGTCTGTCAGTCTGTCTGTCTCTCTCTCTTCTCTCTGTCTTTCTTCTCTCTGTCTCTGTCTGTCTGTCTGTCTGTCTGTCTGTCTGTCTCTCTCTCTGTATCTCTGTATGTTGTGTATAGATGAATGTGTGGGTATACGTGGTGTGGGTGAATGAGTGTTGTAGAGACAACGATATATTTCTTTTATATTTGTAGTTCTGCAATAGCCCGGGAGGAAATGCTGGACGGACTTGCAGAGTGGCTGGGGACGAGGAGAGTGGGGGAGATGCTAGGGGCAACGAGAGATAGAGACAGATGGAAGTCCATGATCGCCAACGCCATGCGGCAAGGCACCTGGTGATGATGATGATGAATAGCAACGTCAGGTTTGAAAACTGGCTCGTTGAAAACAGAACATCGTTGTCATTGTGTCTCTTTTTCTTTCTTATCGTGTTTTTCTTTGTGCCTGTGCTGAAACCTCCCACCGCGTAGATCACTTCTTAGTCTTCGAGTGTGTAGTTAGTAAAACGCAAACGATGTGTATAATCATGCTGTACAGCATTTTGTCTGGATCATTTGACTTCCAGAATTTTGTGAACATGTAATAACCAATCCTAATACATTGTAGTCAGTTCTGTATTTACTGGCAGCTCAAAGACAATTATCGTTATTATTTGTAACGTTTAAAACCTAGTCGCCTGCGCAGAGCCATTTTGAAACCTAGTCGACTGCGCAGAGCCATTTTGAAACCTAGTCGACTGCGCAGAGCCATTTTGAAACCTAGTCAACAGCGCAGAGCCATTTTGAAACCTAGTCAACAGCGCAGAGCCATTTTGAAACCTAGTCAACAGCGCAGAGCCATTTTGAAACCTAGTCGACTGCGCAGAGCCATTTTGAAACCTAGTCAACAGCGCAGAGCCATTTTGAAACCTAGTCAACAGCGCAGAGCCATTTTGAAACCTAGTCAACTGCACAGCCATTTTGAAACCTAGTCAACAGCGCAGAGCCATTTTGAAACCTAGTCAACTGCGCAGAGCCATTTTGAAACCTAGTCGACTGCGCAGAGCCATTTCGAAACCTAGTCAACTGCGCAGAGCCATTTTGAAACCTAGTCAACTGCGCAGAGCCATTTTGAAACCTAGTCAACTGCGCAGAGCCATTTTGAAACCTAGTCAACAGCGCAGAGCCATTTTGAAACCTAGTCAACTGCACAGCCATTTTGAAACCTAGTCAACAGCGCAGAGCCATTTTGAAACCTAGTCAACTGCACAGCCATTTTGAAACCTAGTCAACTGCGCAGAGCCATTTTGAAACCTAGTCAACTGCACAGCCATTTTGAAACCTAGTCAACAGCGCAGAGCCATTTTGAAACCTAGTCAACTGCGCAGAGCCATTTTGAAACCTAGTCAACTGCACAGAGCCATTTTGAAACCTAGTCAACTGCGCAGAGCCATTTTGAAACCTAGTCAACTGCGCAGAACCATTTTGAAACCTAGTCAACTGCGCAGAACCATTTTGAAACCTAGTCAACTGCGCAGAGCCATTTTGAAACCTAGTCAACTGCGCAGAACCATTTTGAAACCTAGTCAACTGCGCAGAGCCATTTTGAAACCTAGTCAACTGCGCAGAGCCATATCAGGGTTATAACCATATCAAAATACGCATAACAGTTCGTTGACCCTGAGAAGACAAACAAAACAGACAAATAAACAGAACTATCTGAAAAAGCAAATTCAGCACACATATCAATGCATTCATTCACACGATCTATGAACACGCTCGTGGCGTTGTCCATACTGCCCAGTTTATAACAAGGGGTGGGGGTGGGGTGGGGTGGGGGAAGCGAACACATATGCGTAAACATAACTAATAGTACCAAAACGTACAAAAACTGGCCTAGTTCATCTAAAAACTGCTTCTGCACACAAACAAACAAACAAACAAGCGAACAAACAAACGAATGAATAAACAACAAACAATCAAACAGATAAACAACAAAAAACAAACTGTCATAACACACACATCAAACACATAACAAATGAACAAACATCACCACAATTGTCATACTACCAGTCTCTTTAAATTGATAAACGACAGCAACGAACTTTGTGCCAAAATGACAGGGAAAAGGGATTATTATAAGAGACAGAGAGAGAGAGGGGGGGGGGGGAGAGGAAGAGAGAGAGAGAGGGAGAGACAGACAGAGACAAAGACAGACAGAAAGACAGAGAGAGACAGACAGAGTGTGTGTGCGTAAGAGAGATAGAGAGAGAGAGAGAGAGAGAGAGAGAGACGGAGACAGGGACAGAGACAGAGAGAGTGTGTGTGCGTATGAGAGGGGGGAGGGGGAGAGAGAGACAGAGACAGAGACAGAGACATAGACAAAGGTGTGTGTGTGTGTGTGTGTGTGTGTGTGTGTGTGTACACATGTGTGTGTGTGTGTATGTGTGTGTGTGTGTGTACACACGTGTGTCTGTGTGTGTGCATGGTAGGTGTCATTTACAATTTCACGCCCTTTTCTGTCTGTCTTTCTGTCTGTCTGTCTGTCTTTCTTTCTTTCTTTCTGTCTGTCTGTTTGTCTGTCTTTCTTTCTTTCTTTTTTCTTTCTTACGCTCTTTCTTTCTTTCTTTCTTTCTTTCTTCCTTTTTCTTTTCTTTCTTTCATTTCCCCTTCTTTTCATTTTTTTTCTTGAAGCAACAAGGCGGGGAAAAGTTGGGCGACACACACACACACACACACAAACAGGCCAGCGTCACAACCGCCGTCACACAACGCCGTTCTGTCTGTGCCCGGTGTAGAAAAAGTCGGCCCTGTGCTGTGGGCTCGCTCAGTCGCTATAGCGCTGTCCTTCACTGCCACAAGCAGACTGACGTTTTAGACACAGCTGGGCGCATGTCCCATCGCTTTTTCTGAGCCAGATCTTTTTTCCCTTGGGCAAAAAGCTAACCACAAGATTGAAAATGTTGTCTTAGTTGACTGCAGTTGAGAGTGTATGTGGAGATTAAGAAAAAAAACAACAAAAACAACAACAAAAACCCAGTCTTTCTGGTGGACAAACACGCGAAGAGGGGAGAAAAAATTAGCGAAAGACTGATAAATGAAAGAGAAAAGATAGAACGGATTTTGTTCTAAACTAAAGTCATTATTCTTTAAAAAAAACAAAACAAAAAAAACAAATTCGAGTTGACTGTGCGGCAATATAGACAGACAGTTCTCGGAGAGTTTTGATTTATTGTGCCAGTGGTGTTGACGTACTCTTTGCGGGGGGAAAATTAGACCCTGTAGTTGTATAGAATATATTTTGGCCACAAGAACATAATTATTACGACGGACTTTTGTTCGCTTTTGATATACAAGTTAGCAAGTTTGATTATTTGTCGTTTTCGTTAAGAAAAAAAAAATCGGTTATCTTTTGTTTTATGGCGGAATAGTCTATTGTTGGAGGAAAAAAAAAGCTGCAGTGGTGATAAACATTGGTCGTTTTACCTTCTTCAATTTCGTTCAGAAAACTGGCTGGAATTGTTGGTGCTACCCCTGTTTTCTTTTTGTCTTTGTGAAGTTGATCCGGTTTGTGGGTAGTTTCAAGGTAAGTCAGGATTTTTAGTTGTTTGAGAAAAAGAAGAATGAGTGTAGGTGAGATGAGAAATCGGAATGAAAGAGAACTGTACTGTGGTCGCCCTTGGACTTTAGCTGTGTTTATTCCAATACATTTTGTTTGTCCGTTTACTGTATTGTTTTTACTTGTTTTTTTTTTAAATTTCTGTTTCTCTTTCTTTCTTTGTGTCTGTCTGTATATGTCTGTCTTTCTTTCTTTGTGTCTGTCTGTAGCTGTCTGTCTTTCTTTCTTTGTGTCTGTCTGTAGCTTCTGACTTTCTTTCTTTGTGTCTGTCTGTAGCTGTCTGTCTTTCTTTCTTTGTGTCTGTCTGTAGCTGTCTGTCTTTCTTTGTGTCTGTCTGTAGTTGTCTGTCTTTCTTTGTGTCTGTCTGTAGCTGTCTTTTTTTCTTTCTTTGTGTCTGTAGCTGTCTTTTTTCTTTGTGTCTGTCTGTAGCTGTCTGCCTTTCTTTCTTTGTGTCTGTCTGTAGCTGTCTGTCTTTCTTTGTGTCTGTAGCTGTCTGTCTTTCTTTGTGTCTGTCTGTTGCTTTCTT
>JAPXFY010006392.1:0-2500 GCA_030674185.1 Monoplex corrugatus | reverse complement strand
GTTTGGTACCGAACCTCACCAGAACCTCTAGATACTCTCTGGGATTGAGCTAAACGACGTTTTGGGAACTGGAATTTGGAGCGAGAATTTTACTTGGGAGCAGTTTCAATGCGTTCTACCAACAAATGGGACAACCGATGGATGGAAAGGGTGATTTGCTGATATTTTGTGCTAAGGGGGTGAGGACGTGGAGTGTGTGTGTGTGGTGATTTACACTAAACACCCGGAACTGTTCCGGTTTGTGAGTACTACGTACAGACCATGTTTCTGGTAACCTGGCAACACTTTGGTTTTTTTGGATCAAGCTTGGGAACTTTAATGTTGTTTTTGGCAGTCTCCAAAGAGCATTTTAAGACAGCCTAAGTTTTTATCAGTGATGAAATGATGCAAACTTATGGCACGACCATTTTTGATCGTGTTCCATCACATGGCATTTATGTTCTCATGTTGTAGGTTGAGACTGATTTCGAGACCACAGAATAAGTCCACAACTCAATTAACAATAATAGGTAGCCAGCCTCTAACCCACAAAAAACAACAACAACAACAACCAACAACAACAACAAACCCAAGAATTAAAACTAAAAACGACAACTCCCATAAAAGCGATCAAACAAGCAAAAACAGACAAACAAAAACAAACAAACAAACAGACACGACCAAACAAGACACTCTAGAAAAAACACACACACACACTCTCTCTCTCTCTCTCTCTCACCACACACACACACACACACACACACACACACACACACACACACACCCCACACACACACACACACACACACACACACACACACACACACACACACACACACACACACTGAACACTCACCAGTCAAAGGACTGTAATGACTTAAGCCGACACCCCCTATCACAATGTCAGGAAGAGGTTTACTATGGGACACTCACACGCACACACACCACACACATACTTACATACATACATAAACAAACTCACACACACACACACACACACACACACACACACACACACATACTTACATACACATACACAAACTCACACACACACACACCACACACACATACACAAACTCACACACACACACACACACACACACAACACACACACACACACGCACACACACCACACACATACTTACATACACATACACAAACTCACAACACACACACACAAAACACACACACACACACACACACACACACACACACACACACAAAAACACACACACACACACCCTCATACCCACACACTCCCCCCTCACACACACACACACACACAACACACCACACACACACACACACACACACACACACACACACCACACACACACACAAAGTGAAACGGGTTTTGCGTACATTCGAGGAGTCTTTCAGACCACCTATGGGCACACGCGGGTAGAATTCATCAAAATTATGCCACTGTAACCAGAAACAGCAGTGGGGCAATATCAGCCCACTGATATCAAGACAGTAGAGTTTGTCTCTTTTTACAATACAATACAATACAATATTTTATATAGCGCAAAATCTTGATAAAATCAAATCTAAGCGCTTAAAACAGACACACACGCACACACGCACACACACGCACGCTCGCACGCACACCACACACACACACACACACACACACACACACACACACACACACACACACACACACACACACACACGCACACGCACACGGCTATAAATGGGGAGAAAGAATAAAAGCAATGGAAAATTATAGAGAGCATATTATATACAATTATATATTACAATGTGATTCCCTCCGAGTGGAGACAGGCTGCAGAGGGGATTGAGTGAGGTCAGGATTTTATGCAGAGGAGAAAAGGTGAGTTTTGAGAGCGGACTTGAAGGAGACAAAAGTAGGTTGCTGACGGACTGAGAGAGGAAGTTTGTTCCAGGAAAGTGGACCAGAAACAGAGATGGCTCGTGGACCATAGGTATTGAGCTTAGTGCGTAGAAAGCGAAAAGTCAGAGGATCGGAGGCAGAGCGGAGGGTTTCGTGAGGGAACATAGATCTCAAGTAGGCTTGACAGGTAATCGGGGGCTGCGTTATTGAGGCTTTTGTAGCACATGGTGTCTAGTTTGTACTGTATGCGCTTTGATACAGGGAGCTAGTGAAGTTGTGCCAGGAACATGCCATAGGTCCTTACCACACAAGCTTGCCTGCAAACGGGCTTCACATTTTCTTGTCTTTTGTCATTTTAGCACACAGGTGCAGAGGAAAGGGTTATACATGCACAACACATCAAGAGCGGTAGCAGCTGTGTGCAGTCTAATGGTTGAGGGACAATCATTCTCTCTCACTGAAAGCTGAAAGTCGTTTTCCTTTTTGACGTGATTTCTTGTTCAAATCTTCTGTTTTTTTTATTCTCTCAAATATGGAGAATACTTCGTATTACCTGGGAGGGATGTGTGTGTTTGTGTGTGTGTGTGGTGTGTGTGTGTGTGTGTGTGTGTGTGTGTGTGTGTGTGTGTGTGTGTTGGTGTGTGTGTTGGTGTGTTTTGGTTG
>JAPXFY010006391.1:5000-7500 GCA_030674185.1 Monoplex corrugatus | reverse complement strand
GAAGTTTCATTTCTGGGAACCCTTTTTAACAAAACATTAAAATAAATGTCCTTAGTCATGTCTAACGTCTTAAAATCTGATGCAGAAAACTCTGTACATTTTTCGAGTCGTATCTCTCACGGATTGGAGCGCTGTACCGATCCCCGGTCTGTTCCAAACAGGATTGTGGCTGCGTTATTTCGGTTCTGCAAGTATACTTGATCTCATTCACCAACAAAGGCTCTGCCTCTGTCTTTGAACATTCCACACCAACCCAACACACAGCCTGTACACAGAGACAGGAGAACCCTCTCTCTCAGACTCTCAGACTGTCAGACTGTCAGACTGTCAGACTGTCAGACTCTCAGACTGAAACTGGCCATGAAACTGTCTAAAACTGTTCTCTGAAGCGGGAAATCCAGCTTATGACTTCGTCTTCGACCCCAGATCTAAAATCAAATTTGAAGAAAACTCCAAATACATTCTTCTTTGAAGCCGTATACACATGTCATTTACAGGTAAACAATATAATTCCAGTGGATGGCTGATAAAATACCAGTATAAAATATATACTAGGTAAAACATAGTCTAGGTAGGGCCTCAGGACCTGGCCAGCTCATGGGTTTATGTGCAGGCTTAAGGCTTGTGCCATGATCACCATACATATGGCACCTGTGACGTTAATGCATATGGAATTCGTTCCGAGCGCGGAGACGTCATCTTGAGAAACTGAAACTGAAACTGAAACTGAAACTAAATCCGTATTCTTTCTCACTATCAAACATGCAGACGTTGAGCGAGTCGTTGTTCCAGACTTCACATGTTCGCACAGCCAGCCATGAATCTTCGAAAGACCTTAAGTATGTTTTGATCTTGTTTTCTTCTGTAAAGACTACATCAGTTCATTGGTATACGTCAGAAAAGTCCGTCCTCCCACATACTATTTACTCATGGATCAAAGTGTGACTACGGTGTTATTGCTGCTGCTGCTGCTTTCTGTTCTGCTGATCGACCATTTTCAAAACACATTCCCCCCTGATATTTCCGTCTATACCGCCGTGCTGTTCTGGTTTTGGCACAAACAATGGTGTCCCAATTCAAGCGTAAACATTTTCTCATGTTATGAGACTCCCTCTCCGCTCTGCAGGCAATTCTTGTCCGTAAGATCAGTCACCCAGACCTGAAAATCTGTGAACTCTTTCCCTCTCTAAAAACTGACGGTTAGAGCATTATTTCTGCGTAGGTTCCTGGCCGTGCTGGTATTTAAGGTAATGAAATAACTGACTGCCTTGCCAAGAATGCCAAAGCGGAAAAAGAGTCAAAATCCTTCATCTTTTGTAAAGACCTGAAACCTAAATCCAAGCTCATGTGAAAAATCAAAATCAAACAGGAACCAGAAAAAAAACACACACCAAAAACAAACAAACAAACAAACAAACAAACAAACAAACAAACAAACAAACAAACAAACAAACAAACAAACAAACAAACACGAAAGAAGAATAGAAACGCGTATATAATACAACCAGACAAGACAGGCGCAAATTTTCGGCCAACTGGCCTTTGTCAAGCGTAAGAACACAAACAAACAAACACCAGATACAAAAATTAGGAGAAAAAGTCTGAAACTTCCCTGCTGCTCTGTCCAGTGTGAGAAAAGCAATAAATTGTTTTGTTTGTGATCTTACGCTTGACAAATTTGCGCCTGTCTTGTCTTGTATTAAATACGCGTTCTTATTCTTTTTTCGTGTTTTTTTTTCCTGGTTCATGTTTACTCGAACGCTGGCAGTCACACTTGTCTGGAAAAATCAGACCAACCAACCAACCAACCAACCAACCAACCAACCAACCAACCAACCAACCAACCAAACCAACCAACCAAACCAACCAACCAACCAACCAACCAACCAAACCAACCAAACCAACCAACCAAACCAACCAAACCAACCAACCAACCAAACAAAAATCCCAACAACTTGGCAAGACGATCGGAATGTCCGGACAGACAACACACTTTCCCAAATCCTCGCCGACCTTAAAACAATTCCTGCCATCTAGATCTGTTTGGAAACTACAGGATGGAGACAGAGATATGTAGGTTACACACTACGGGTCACACATTCTGCACTCATTCATGCCTGTTAAAAATGAAACATGGTGATGAGTCACTAACTTAGCATCAAACACCTTACTGAATGCTTGCACTTGTGTCACGTGAAACATAACCACTGTATAGCAGACTCCTTAAAGAACCTCTCCAGAGCTGTTCTTCCACACGTAATTTTCAAGTTTTTACGAGATTTCTTCTTATATGATCATACGTACGAGAAAGATTTTTGACTACCTTTTAGACACGTAATTTTCAAGTTTTTACGAGATAAATAGATGTCATCTTATATCATCATCATCATCATCATCATCATCATCAAGTGCCTTGCCACATGGCGTTGGCAATCATGGCCCTCCATATGTTTCTATCCCTTGTAGCCGCAAGCACATCTTCCACTCTCTCTGTCTTCAG
>JAPXFY010006390.1:0-2500 GCA_030674185.1 Monoplex corrugatus | reverse complement strand
CTCGCATTGACTATTGCAATTCACTCCTGTCTGGTCTTCCTGCCTCCACCATTCACATCCTACAGCGCATTCAAAACAATGCTGTACGCCTTGTACTCAAAAAGAAAAAGCCGACCACATATCTCCTCTCCTGGCACAACTTCACTGGCTCCCTGTATCAAAGCGCATACAGTACAAACTAGACACCATGTGCTACAAAAGCCTCAATAACGCAGCCCCCGATTACCTGTCAAGCCTACTTGAGATCTATCTTCCCTCACGTACCCTCCGCTCTGCCTCCGATCCTCTGACTTTTCGCTTTCCACGCACTAAGCTCAATACCTATGGTCCACGAGCCTTCTCTGTTTCTGGTCCACTCTCCTGGAACAAACTTCCTCTCTCAGTCCGTCAGCAACCTACTTTTGTCTCCTTCAAGTCCGCTCTCAAAACTCACCTTTTCTCCTCCGCATAAAATCCTAACCTCACTCAACCCCCCCCCCCCCCCCCCCCCCCTCTGCAGCCGGTCTCCGCTCGGAGGGAATCACATGGTTATAATATATAATTGTATATGCTATGCTTTCTATAATTTTCCATTGGTTTTATTCTTGCTTTTATTGCTTTTATTCTTTCTCCCCATTTATAGCCATGCGTGTGTGTGTGTGTGTGTGTGTGTGTGTGTGTGTGTGCGTGCGTGTGTGTGCGTGCGTGCGTGCGTGCGTGCTTGCGTGTGTGTCTGCTTCAGCGCTTAGATTTGATTTTATCAAGATTTTGCGCTATATAAATATTGTAATTATTATTATTATTAGATAAATAGATAGATACGTAGATAGATAGATAGATGGATAGATAGACAGACAGACAGATACATAGATAGATACATAGATAGATAGATAGATAGATAGATGGACAGACACGCAGACAAATAGATAGATAGATAGATAGATAGACAGACAGATAGATAGATAGATAGATAGATAGACAGACAGACAGATAGATATATAGATAAATAGATGGATGGATGGATACATAGATAGATAGATAGATAGATGGATACATAGATAGATAGATAGACAGATAGATAGATAGATAGATGGACAGACAGACAGACAGATAGATAGATAGATAGACAGACAGATAGATAGACAGATAGATAGATAGATAGATGGACAGACAGACAGACAGATAGATAGATAGATAGACAGACAGATAGATAGACAGATAGATAGATAGATAGATGGACAGACAGACAGACAGATAGATGGACAGACAGACAGACAGATAGATAGATAGATAGATAGACAGATAGATAGACAGATAGATAGATAGATAGATGGACAGACAGACAGACAGATAGATAGATAGATAGACAGACAGATAGATAGATAGATAGATAGATAGATAATAGATAGATAGATAGATAGATAGACAGATAGATAGACAGATAGATAGATAGATAGACAGATAGATAGACAGATAGATAGATAGATAGATAGATAGATAGACAGATAGATAGATAGATAGACAGATAGATAGATAGATAGATAGATAGATAGATAGACAGATAGATAGATAGATAGATAGATAGACAGATAGATAGATAGATAGGTAGATAGATAAATAGATAGATAGACAGATAGATAGATAGATAGATAGATAGATAGATAGATAGATAGATAGATAGATAGATAGATAGATAGATAGATAGATAGATAGATAGATAGATAGATAGATAGATAGATAGATAGATGGGTTCGTTGATTGATTCAGGTAGTTAGATAGATAGATCATCATCATCATCATCATGTCGAGCTTGCTTGGCTATCCATGACACGTTTCTTCTATCCTTCTCTGCCAGACATTGCAATAGGTAGTTCATCATACTGACAGCTCGTATCATCGATCAGTTGGTCGATGAAAGTCTTCTTTGGTCGTCCTGGTCTTTGTTTGCCGTGACTGGGTCTCCATAGTAGAACATTCCCCACCAGTTCTTCGTTGCTGCGCCAGCAGTGTCCTGCGAAGCGCAGTCTTTGTTGACGTATTGATATACTGATTGGTGGGATCTTGCCATATAACTCTTTGTTAGTTTGATGTTCTCTCCAGGATTTGTTTAGGCTAAGCTAAAAGCATCTAGCCAAGAAGAGCAAGTAAAACTGTGGCAACAACACTTCCAGGACTTACTTGGGAAACCTCCAGACAGCTCTGAAGAAGAAATAACTCAGGTCTTCACGGAGGAGCTGAATATCAGGAAAGGGCCGTTTACGTTGGACGAACTACTGATAGCAGTGAAAAGCATTCAGTGTGGAAAAGCTTGCGGACTCGATGAGATACCAGTGGAAGTATGGAAAATAGAGGAATTTCACCAGATACTGCTGGAATGTTGCAACAACGTTTATAACCAAGACCCAATAAACAAAAGGATGCCTGCTTCCTTTCCCCAAGAAAGGTGACCTCAGAATCACGAAGAACTACCGCGGAATCACATTAACTGCAATTTCTGCGAAGATCTACAACCTAATGCTCC
>JAPXFY010006388.1:10000-12841 GCA_030674185.1 Monoplex corrugatus | reverse complement strand
AAAAAAAAGACAAACGTCTCTATTACATGCGAACGAAATCCATTTAAAAAAAAGGGGGTTGGGGAGACAGAGAACAAAGAGAAGAAGGGGGGAGAGAAAAGAGAGATGGGGAAGGGGAGAGAGGGGGGGGAGAGAGAGAGAAGGAAAGAGAGAGAGAGGTGGGGAAAGAAAGAAAGAAAGAAAGAGAGAGAAAAGAGAGAGAGGGGAGAGAGAGAGAGAGAGAGAGAGAGAGATTGGTTAAGAATAAGGTCGATCACTCTTCATATAGTTAAAGACACGCGTGCGCCTATTCATTATGTGTAATGAGAGGGGGAGGGAGAAAAAAAGAAAGAGATGGGGGGAGAGAGAGAGACAGACAGACAGACAGACAGTCAGACAGACAGACAGACAGAGACAGAGAGTTTGAAAGACACAGAGAGACAGAGACAGAGACAGAAACAAGACACAGAGAGACAGAGACACGACAGAGGGAGAGAAAACGGAGAGACATTTCAGACAGACAGACAAACAAGACAAAGGAAAGAAAACAGACAGACAACAGACAAACAAGACAGACAGAGAGAAAAACAGACAGACAGACAGACAATGTAGATAAATATGTAGAAATAGATTGATAAATAGTCACTCTACGATGGGAAATTATAACACTGATAAACTGGAGGGTGATGAGTTGAACATTTCATTAAATCCAAATTTAAACATCTGTTCATAAAATCTGGAAAACAAGACAGGTGTACTGATATTGATATTGTTTTGTTTTGTTTTTGTTTTCTTTGTTTGTTTTTGTTTGTTTTTTTTTTGTTTTTTTCTCTCCATTTTTTTTTTTTTTTTTCAGTTTATGATACCTTGACATTTGATCATCGCCACAGCGCATTCCCCATCTCTGGCAAAATGTCAAGCCAGAAAATAGATGTTTTTCAGAGTCTGCTGTGGGTTTTCCTTTTAACAATTCACACATATTTATAAAATACTGTTGCTACTCTCTCTCTCTTTTTTCTCCTTCTCTCTCTCTCTCCTTCTTTCTCTCTTTTTCTCTCCCCTCTCCCCTCTCTCTCTCTCTCCTCCAATCTCTCTTTCTCTCTCTCCCCTCCTTCTCTCTCTCTTTCCTCTTCCTCCCTCTCTCCCCCTCTCTCCTCCCCCACACCGGGGTCTTTTCTCCTTTTCTCTCTCTTTCTCTCAGTTTGAACACACACACAACCACACTACACACACACACACGCAATACATAGAACCCCACCAAGCACACACACACACACGCACACAACACACACACACACATACACACACACACACACACACACACACACACACACACTTCACAACACACCACGCGCATACATCCTGCACTCACAAACATACACATACACACACTGCAATACACACACACACCACGCACACACACACACACAACACACACACACCCCACACAGGTGCAAAAACACACACACACACCACTTTCTCTCTCTCTCTCTCTCTCTCTCTCTCTCTCTCCCTCTCCATCCTCTCTTTTCTCTCTCTCTCCTTTTCTTTCTCCTCCGCTTCATTCTCCTTCACATCTTTCCCTCATCCTCCCTCTCTTTTACACCCTTCTCCACCATCTCCATGTCCACAGCACCCCTACCGTGTGTGTATGTATGTATGGTGTGGTGTGTGTGTGTGTGGTGTGTGTGTGTGGTGTGTTGTGTGTGTGTGGTGTGGTGTGTGTGCGGGCGTGTGCGTACACGTACGCACATTGGGCACTTTAAATAAACAGAGCTGTTCAGATTAATAGAACTAGCTGTGGGCTACATTGTAGCAGATATCAAATCTTTGAAAAACGTGCTTTGAAATGATAAAAAAAATTTGTGATATTTCTTTTTCATCTATCCTTGATACAGGGCTTGACCTGATATGAAAAAAAAAATATCGGAATGGAATCTGAATCTCTCTCCTCTCTCTCTTCTCTCTCTCTCCCCACCCTCTCTCTCTCTCTCTCTCTTCTCTCTCTGTGTCTATCTCTTTTTCCCTCTCTCTTTTCCTCTTTCTCTCTTTCTCACCTATCTGCCTCTCTCTCTCTCTCTATCTCTCTCCCCTCTTTCTGTGTGTCTCTTTCTCTGTCTCTCTCTGTATCTCCCCTATCTCTGTCTCTCTCTCTCTCTCTCTCTCTCTGTTTCTCTGTCTCTGTCTGGCTGGCTGGCTGCTGTCTGTCTGTCTGTCTGTCTGTCTCTCTCTCTCTTCTCTCTCCTCTCTCTCTCTCTCTCTCCTCTTTTCTTTCTCTTTCTCCCCTGTCCCATCTATCTGCCTGCCTATCTGTCTGACCTCTGTGCGTCTCTTTCTCTGTCTCTCTCTGTCTCTGTCTCTCTCTGTGTCTCTGTCTGTCTGCTCTCTTTCTCTCTCTCTTTTCTCTGTCTCTTTCTTTCTTCGTCCCCCTCTTTCTTTCCTTCTTATTCCCTTCTACCTCTCTTTTCTTTTTTCCTCTCTCTCCCTCACGTCTCTTTGTATTTTTTTAATTTTTTGCTTTTTTTGCCTGTTTGCTTGCTTTTTCGTTGGGTTTGTTTTACAGCGGGCCCGGCATGTATCAAATTTTGCTCTATAATTTACAGAAGAATGCTAACCACATATGTCTTGCAGGAAACGAAATCCACTGAGGAAAATATAATGAATAAAAGATCGAGCATGTTTTGAATGTTTTCTTTCATACTGTAACTTTTAATCTGTCTCTCCCGTGTTTGAGGGAATGGCTTAGATAGGCCATGGCAAGATGTGTGTTGTGTGTGTGTGTGCGTGTGTGTGTGTGTGTGTGTTGTGTGTGTATGTTTGTGTATGTTTTATGTTGTTGTTGTTTTTTGTGTGTGTGTGGTG
>JAPXFY010006388.1:0-2500 GCA_030674185.1 Monoplex corrugatus | reverse complement strand
GGTGGTTGTGGTGGTGGTGGTGGTGGTGGTGGTGGTTGTAGTGGTGGTGGTGGTGGTGGATCATTGATGTTGTTCTTTTTCTTTGTTATCTTATTTCTGTTCGTCCGTTTTTTGTTTTTGTTTATGTTTTTTTTTATGGTTTTGTTTTGTTTTTGTTTTTTGCTAGTGTTTTTATTTATCTATTCATCATTTTTTCTTGCCAGCTGAAGAAAAGAACACAAAAAATCAATCAACGTCATTTGTGTCTGGTCCACACAAGTGGAATGACCTCCCCTTGTCTTTTTGATAGCTACGATTTTTTTTTTTTTAATCTAACTTTGAAGACATATATTTTCTTGTCCTGCAGTGGCGTCTTTTCATCCCCCCCCCCCCCCCACCTTCATCCCATTCCTCTCCTGACCTCCTTCTCCCAATGTGGAGGTGCTGTGTATTTTTTAGATGTCTTTGTCACTGTGAATGATATTTCAGTGAACGAGTAGTCTGTGAGCTTGATTTTCATTTATATGCAAAATATCTAGCGCGCTAGCATCAACAACAACAACAATTTTTTTAAATTTATTTATATAGCGCAATCATTCTTATTATCACTAGTAGTAGTAGTCGTAGCAGGCAGCAGTAGTAGTAGTAAGTAGTAAATAGTAATAGTACAAGTATTAGTAGCAGCAGCAAGTAGTAGTAGTAGTAGTAGTAGTAAATAGTAGTAGTAGTAGTAGTATAGTAGTAATAGTTGTAGCATTATTTGTATTATTGTTATAATTAGTGTCGTTGTTGTTGTTGTTGTAGTTGTTGCTGTTGCTAATATTGTTTGTTGTTTTTGCTATTCTTATTTTTTTTCATTATCATCATCATTTTCACCATCATTATCATTCTAATTATGATGATGATGCTAATGAAGATTTCGAATATTAAAACCTTTGCCAAGAAATACTGATATTTTGCGCATTATTATTGTTATTAGTATTATTGTTATTATTATTATTGTTATTATTATTATCATTATTATTATTATTACTATTACTATTATTATTATTAGTATTATTATTAATATTATTATTATTAGTAGTAGTAGTAGTATTATTATTATCATAATTATTATTAAATTTTTATTATTATTATCTAATTATTATTATTATTATTATTATTATTTATCATCTCATTGATATTATTGTTATTAAAAATCGTTATTACTATCATCATTTCTATTACTATTATGATGATCTATCTATCTATCTATCTATTATCCATCTGTCTATCTATCTATCTATCTATCTCTATCTATTTAACTATCTATCTATCTATTTAGTTAGTTAGTTTATCTGTCTACCGATCTGTCTATCTTTCTGTCTATATGTCTATCTGTCTACTATCTTTTCTATATAATATATATATATATATATTAATATATATATATATATATGGCTGTTGTCTGCCTGTCTGTCTGACTATCTGTCTGTGTATCTATCTATCTATCTATTTATCTATCTATCTATCTATCTATCCCATCTATCTATACACATATCTACAAGTATGTACATATGCATATGAACATGTTGGTATGGTAATTCAAAATCCAGATTACTGAAAGGGGAAATGTGGCTATACCCATGGAGATTACCAATTAATTATTGGCAGATATGGGGGAAGCGCATTGGATATAAAAGTTTTGATGTGTCCCTCTTGAACAAATTCCGCTTAAGACAGAGCAAAAGAAAAAAAGAAGAAATTTTACCCGTCATAGATTGGGTTTTGGGCAGTAATACGATCAAGCAAACGAAGGTATATTGTTACGGCCGAAAAAAGAGGGAAAAGGAGAGTTCTCTACCTTGCATTGTTATGACCAGACAGAAAGAAGAAAAACCAAGCAGACAAAAAGTTATTAATAGATCGCTCCAACCCCAAACCCACCCCCCCCCCCACCCCCCCCCCCCTAGAATTTTTTTCTTGTACCTTCTCCTCTTATTTATTTGTTTATTTGTTTGTTTATATATTTTCATTTTTGTGCGTTTTGTTCCTCGAAGGCTACTGTCTCGTTTGGTATTTCACACCAGACAGCTTGATCTGCCAAGTAAATGATTTATTTTGTCTGCTTGGTTATTTGTTTGTTTGTTTGTTTGTTTTGTTTATTCAATTTTTATTTGTTTATTTTATTTCTTTGTTTTTCTTGTTTGTTCGTTCGTTTTGTTTTGTGGTTTGGTTGTTTTTGTTGGATTTTTTCTTCTTTTTCGTTTTCTTTTTCTTTTTTTCTTTTTTTCTAGTCTGTTTGTATCACTGCAAGGGATACAACTCTTCTTTTTCCCCTTTTCTATTGGAGAGAACGAGGGTTTAAAAGATATACATACTTCTATTTTACTTGGCAATCTGTCCTTGGCAGTCGATGTCTTTTTTTTTTTTTTAAACTAATACTGTAATCAAATAGAAATGTTCTTATGGGCCTCCCTGTTTCTTTTTTAGCCTGAGCACGCCCACCGTGTCCTGTGTGTGAGCTCTTGTATCTGGAGGT
>JAPXFY010006387.1:0-12844 GCA_030674185.1 Monoplex corrugatus | reverse complement strand
TTTAAAGAAACAAAAAGAATAAAAAGTGGAAAGAATTCTGTGGAAACCCAAAACCCTTTTTTAGAACTGTACTTTGTGGCAAATTTGACGAAAAAGCCCCCTAAACTCTGAACAAAGAAAAATGATTACAATTATTATAAATATATCCCCCATGTTTACATTGGGAAAGAAAGATTTTTCCCCTGTAGGGATCCCAAGGGTCTTTCAGTATAAACAGTATCCCCTTTTTTCTTCTTCAAAAAGCGGGGAAGGGCCCCTTCGGACATACCCAAATCATGCGCCACCATTAAATTTATGTCCCCCATTCTTCTAACAAACCCGTTGTTGCGGAATCGCTGCTTGTTGCTGCTGCAAGTAGACTCAAAGCCCATATGTAATTCTTTCTCTTCCTCAGTCTCTTGTACACTCTATTGTTCTGCTGACTGCAAACTTTAGAAAAATGTCTGTTAGTAGGCCCCCCTCGGTTGGCTGCCCATGGAAAAGTACACCCGTTCTAATGCTAGATGGGCTGTTGCTTGGTCCAAGTTGCGTCGCCTGTGACTGTAGGGACCAATGCGAGAGAGGCTGTCTCTGTCGCAGCGGTCGCTTTGTTATGCTGATGTGGTCTGTTTGATGTCATCCCTTTTCGGGAAAACTCCCCTTTTCTGCTGCAGCAGCTGACAGTTTGTCCTCACCAACCCGCAGCTGTTTCTTGAGAGTGGTTCCCCAGTGTTGGGGTCTTTATGCGGGGGTCCCCCCAGGACTCAGTGTTGATCTCGAGCGCCTTCATGTCAAGTTTGAAAAGGGTCTTTGTATTCAGCTGGGGTTTCGGCCAATTTTTCTCGGCCCTGTGGAAAGCTCCCCATAAAGGATGTTTTTTGGGGATGCGACCTCTTCCTGCGGGAACAGGGCCCCAAACCCAGCGCAACCGATGCTGTCTCAGCATGGTATGCATGGTTGGGAGGGGCCCGCGCGGGTTAGGGGCTTCGGTGTTGGCACCTTGTCTTGACAGGAAAGCCCAGTATGACCCTAGGCTTCTTTAGGTGGAAGGTATTGAGCCCCTTTTTTCCCGATGAACATGCGTGGTCCACGCCTCGTGCCCTACAGCAAGGTGCTGAGGACACAGGCGTTGTTTTAAAAGCCATTTTTTCTTCGTAGTCAGCTTGGGGGTTTGTCCCCAACCCCTTTTTGTGAGGCGGGCTAGTGTTTGGTTGCCTTCCCGATCCTCTTGTCGATCTCTGGTCAAGGGAGAGGTTATCGGTGATGGTGGACCCAAGATACGTGAATTGATGGATGGCTTCAAGCTCGTAGTCATCAATGGTGATGGCTGGTGGAGATGGCGTGTCTTGGCCCAGGACGTTTGTCTTCTTAAGGCTGATGATCAGACCAAAATCTTTGCAGGCCTGGGAGAAGCGATCCATTAGTAACTGCAAGTCCTGCTGTCAAACGTGTACAGAGTATCATTGCTGACGAACTTGTAACATCTATAGCGTGTCACCACCCAACCCTGACACACATAACTGCTGTGTGGACCAATTCTGTTTTAACCTGTTCATCTTTACAACCTGGTCTCTGATTGTTATTGTTGTTTAAAGCCCAGCCAACTGCGCAGAGCCAAACAGGTCTATAACCATTTCAAAACATACACCATACCTTACAGGAGAAAAAAAAAGAAATCTGGAGAAGAAAATAAAGTGCACAATTCAAAGGATTCGCGCACATAATCTAAGAATATACCCCTGGCGTTGACCACTCCATCCAACTTATCATCCCGGGATTTTAAAATTTGAAACCTAAATACAACGATAATCATGACTAAGGACACTAATGTATATATATATATATATATATATATATATATATATATATATATATATATATATATATATATATATAATATATATATAGGCCTACATGTATATATATAATTATATATATGTATATGAACATGACATACATACATGTATATATATATATATATATATATACATACACATATACATATATATAGATACACAGATACATAAACAGGCCTTTGTTACTTAATTAGAATTGCTTCTGCGCATCATATTCCTTAGAGCCAAAAATGCACTTAATACATGTACCCAATCAGTAAACCTAAGAGACAGTTTTAAAGGATTTATAAAACACATAAAGGTAAATGGACCAGCAAAGGCAGAAAATGATAGGAAGAAATGACAGAAAGCAAAAGATCAAGGCAGAAATGAACAGAGTGACAGAAAAGAGAAACTTTCTGACAGAGAATTTCCAGAAAGATCACAAAATAATGTACTGATGAACTATGTCCACCAAGATGTCTCAAGTAAACACTTTTGTCTACTCCATCTTGTCTGGTTATGAAGCTTGGGCATTGCTTAAGGTATCAGAGGACACGTTGGAAGCTAAGGACATGAGGATATACGAAAAAGTGCTTAAAATTCCGTGGACGGCCAAGATGTCAAATGAAGATGTACTTAGAAAAGTTGGAAAAAGGGAAACCTTTTAAGGACGATAAGAAAAAGCGGAATTTTCTTTGTATAGTATATCAGAATCGGCCAAGCCAAAACAGCATTCAAGAAGATGACAAGCATTCTTACCAGCAAATGCCTGTCAATCAACATCAGGAAGAGAGTTCTTGAATGTTATATAGAACCAATACTGTTGTACGGATGCGAGGCGTGGACAGTCAACAAACAAAGCCAGAACAAGATAGAGGCAGCCGAGATGTGGTTTCTAAGAAGAATGTGGAGAGTTCCATGGACAGCAAAGAAAACAAACGAGACAGTCTTGATGGAGGCAGACACAAGTAGATCACTCATAAGGAATATTTGGAAAAGACAGGCAACATTTATAGGCCATTTTATGAGGAAGGGGGATTTGGAGCACCTGGTCAAAACTGGAAAGTTGGAGGGAAAGAGAGCACCGGGTAGACCCAGGGAGAAAATGCTGGACGGACTTGCAGAGTGGCTGGGGACGAGAAGGGTGGGGGAGATGCTAGGGGCAACGAGAGATAGAGACAGATGGAAGTCCATGATCGCCAACGCCATGCGGCAGGGCAACTGATGATGATGAGTATATCTTGATATATAGACATGACATTGCTGTCAGATAGATGTATCCGCTATTGGTAACCTGGAACCCAGTACTACCTGTCACAGGGTTGAATTGCTGGCGACTAAACCAGCACCCCCATCAGATCTCTCAGGAGGATGATGAGGAGGGTGGCTAGAAGCCCTGGTGGAAATTAATTAGATCCATCAAAGGACGCCAGCCCTGAAGAGCTACCCGCGGCCATCTAGTTAAGGGAGTAAACCCTGACAGTAAATCCGGTGTGGGGCCCCTAAGGTGGTTGGATGGCAAACTTTGTCACTTTCCGGCAGCTCCTGCAGCCGCGTTGGCACCAAAACGTAACAGCCCTGCTGTTCCTTTGGATCTGTCAGCGATGTGGAGAGGGGGGACAAGTTGCATTGGCAACAGTCTTCCATATTACACTGCCCAGGCTTACATCCGTCCATTCATCCACAAACACTCTGCACCTACGACCTGGAGAGGACACTCCAGCCTCACTACTAACACTAGTGTCGGCACAACACGGGAAGCAACAGATACCGGTGATAAGTCATTGCTCAACTGGCGTAGAGCTGACGCCAGGGGTTGCTTTTGATGGTGGGAGAGACCTTCGTGTCTTACTGGACAGCTACCGCCCGCCTAAGCTGAGCAGCCCCCAGCCACTCAGGTGCAGTCCCGCCACGACCTGCCTTCTTCATTGGGTGCATGAAGATTAGAAGAAAGTCTGACAAGCAGGTCGTTAACTACCACACCAGGCAAAAAGAAAAATTCAAATTCAAGAAACGGATCAGGAAAAGGATCAGCAGTGAAACTGGGCTGTTGGAATGTCCGAACAATGATGCCTGGGCTCTCCCAAGATCTGCAAGACATCAGCGACGCCAGAAAGACCGCCGTCATAAATAGCGAGCTAAAGAGGCTCAATGTGGACATTGCCATTCTGCAGGAAACACGGCTGGCTGACTCAGGAACGCTAAAGGAAAAAGGGACTACACCTTCTTCTGGCAAGGAAAGAGTTCTGATGCCACAAGAGAGTATGGAGTAGGCTTTGCAGTAAGGAACAGCCTGCTGAACATGATTGAACCAGGCAGCGGCGGTTCAGAGTGACTCTTGACTCTCCGCCTCAACACCACTGAAGGCTATGTCACTCTCATCAGCGTTTATGCCCCAACTCTGTCCGCCTCTCCAGACGCCAAGGATGAGTTCTACGAAAATCTTGCATCAACCATAAGGAACATCCCCAGGATAGAACAACTTGTTCTTCTGGGCGACTTCAACGCCAGAGTGGATGCAGACAATGACTCATGGCCCTCCTGCTTCAGTTCCTTTGGAGTGGGGAAAATGAATGAGAATGGACAGCGACTGCTTGAGTTTTGTGCCTGCCATGAACTGTGCATCGCCAACTCCTTCTTCAAGACGAAGCCTCAACACAAGGTCTCCTGGAGGCACTCGCGCTCAAGACATTGGCACCAACTGGATTTGATCCTAGTAAGACGTGCCGCTATCAAAAACGTTCTCCACACTCGCTCTTATCACAGCGCAGACTGCGACACAGACCACTCTCTGGTATGTTGCAAGATCAGGCTGCAACCAAAGAAGTTCCACTGCTCAAAGAAACAAGGGAACCCTCGCATTGACGTCAGCAAGATGTCTCAGCCAGATTTTGCAGAACTGTTCGCAGAGGTCTTTGAGAGAGAATACGACACATCGCAGCCCAGAGACTCTGCCACAGAACGATGGGAAACGCATTTCCTACTTGGATATTTATTGGTGTGTATTGGGGGGACACATCTTTGCGTAACATGTACAGAACAAGTGTCATAACTAATGATAACACTGTGCTATATAATGCACTTCGATTAATGCAAGAATCACATCATGAGGAGGAAAAATCATGTTTCGTTTATGTGCAAAGAAATGACTCGACGCAATCTCAAATCTATCGACCTCTCCACATTTTCATCTGATGCCTCCCGTCTCCTTTCTGAAAAGTCACATAACCTTGCCGATGAATTCTATACTACTCTCCACCATCTTCTGGACACTCATGCTCCAGCCACAACCCGTCTTTTACCTGACCGCCCCCCTACCCCCTGGCTCACTCATGAGATCGCCTGTGCAAAACGTGCCCGCCGCAGAGCAGAGCGCCGCTGGCGCAAATCCAAACTCACTGTACACAGGCAACTTTTCCAAGCCTCTAAAACAAAAGTATCCACCCTCATTGCATCAGCAAAAACAAGCTATTTCCAAACCAAAATCCTGAATGCCTCTTCTTCAAAAGAACTCTTTACAACCATGAATCATCTCCTTGGCACACGAAAAGATTTACCTCTCCCAACAAAACATACAAATGAAGAACTCCCATCTGTATTCTCCAACTATTTCACCACCAAAATACAAACTCTTCGTGACAGGCTTGACAGGACACCCTGTCAACCATGCCCACCTGACCCTTCCTTCTCTGGCACACCTCTTACTACTTTTACCCCAGTCTCACAAGAAGAAATTCTCAACACAATCAGATCCATGTCGTTCAAAACCTGCGAACTGGATCCTCTTCCAGGTTCTGTCTACGCCGACTGTCTCCCTACTCTCCTCCCATTCATCACTGACATCATCAACACTTCTCTTCAGATTCTTTCAAGTCTGCTATTGTTCACCCTCTCCTCAAGAAACACAATTTAGATCCAAATGAACTGAAAAATTACCGGCCTATCTCTAATCTCTCTTTCTTGTCAAAACTCCTTGAAAAAGTCGTCCTCAACCAGCTGAACTCTCACCTGTCTGCCAACAATCTCCTCAATCCTTTCCAGTCAGCCTACCACCAGTGCCATAGCACTGAAACTGCCCTACTACACATTCTCAACAATCTCCTCTTGCAACTGATACTGGCAAAGTCTCTCTCCTCACACTCCTTGATCTGTCTGCAGCCTTTGATACCATTGATCATGGTATTCTCCTTTCTAGACTTCATCATACTTTTGGCATCTCTGACATTGCTCTGTCTTGGTTCACTTCATACCTATCAAACAGAAAACAAACCGTTCTCATCAATGGCACTTACTCTCAACCTGCATACCTGACCTGTGGTGTTCCACAAGGATCTGTCCTTGGCCCTGTTCTTTTCACTCTTTACACCTCCCCCCTGTCCACCATCACCAACTCCCATTCTATAAAACACCACTTCTATGCTGATGACACCCAACTTCAAGACAGTGACTCACCTGATAATATACAGCGCCTGTTGACTCGCACCACTGAGTGTTACTCGGACATTAAGAACTGGATGACACACAATAGACTTCAGCTTAATGACGACAAAACAGAAGCTATCCTCATTGGCACCCGTCAGAAACTTTCTCAGCTGCCTCCTCTTTCTCTCCCATTATGTAACACATCAGTCCCAATTTCTGATTCAGCTAAAAACTTTGGTGTCTGCATTGACTCTACCCTCTCCATGAACAAGTTTGTTTCTCAAACTGCCAGATCCTGCTACTATCATCTCCATCGTATAAAGCTGATCAGGAAGTATCTCTCTGTCGAAACAACTGCAAAACTCGTTCTCTCCTTCATAATGTCTCGCATTGACTATTGCAATTCACTCCTGTCTGGTCTTCCTGCCTCCACCATTCACATCCTACAGCGCATTCAAAACAATGCTGCACGCCTTGTACTCAAAAAGAAAAAAGCTGACCACATATCTCCTCTCCTGGCACAACTTCACTGGCTCCCTGTATCAAAGCGCATACAGTACAAACTAGACACCATGTGCTACAAAAGCCTCAATAACGCAACCCCCGATTACCTGTCAAGCCTACTTGAGATCTATGTTCCCTCACGTACCCTCCGCTCTGCCTCTGATCCTCTGACTCTTCGCTTTCCACGCACTAAGCTCAATACCTATGGTCCACGAGCCTTCTCTGTTTCTGGTCCACTCTCCTGGAACAAACTTCCTCTCTCAGTCCGTCAGCAACCTACTTTTGTCTCCTTCAAGTCCGCTCTCAAAACTCACCTTTTCTCTCCTGCATAAAATCCTAACCTCACTCAACCCTCCCCTCTGCAGCCTGTCTCCGCTCGGAGGGAATCACATGGTTATAATATATAATTGTATGCTATGCTCTCTATAATTTTCCATTGCTTTTATTCTTGCTTTTATTGCTTTTATTCTTTCTCCCCATTTATAGCCATGCGTGTGTGTGGGTGTGTGTGTGTGTGTGTGGTGTGTGTGTGTGTGTGTGTCTGTATGTGTGCGTGCGTGTGTGTGCGAGCGTGCGTGCCTGCGTGTGTGTCTGCTTCAGCGCTTAGATTTGATTTTATCAAGATTTTGCGCTATATAAATATTGTAATTATTATTATTTATTATAAATGAGCAGTAACTCTGTAGGGATTGGATACGCAATTGTATGAAAGATAACTCTGAGGCAGCAACATTTCGAAAAGTTAATGCTGTGTGTGAAATCCCCAAACAAGAAATCAGGGAAAATCAGTCCGAGTCAACATATGACATACAATTGCTTAATACCTCATTTCCATTAACAAAGCATTTAATTCAGTGTCAGAATGGTCATATCACACATATTTTTCTGGCCTGTGGTCCAGGGAATGTATGTGGACATGAGCCCACTGTCCCCTGTACTTTTACCAACGTATGGTATAAACACAGCAGTTCTAACTCACCTGATGAAGTTTCTACCTCTGTGGTTTTATTTATTTGTGATGATGATGACACAGCACTGCCGTACTCTGTCGTATGTGACTTAAGACATGACTGTCATGACAAGACTGATGAGTTATTCTGTAACCATCCTTCTTGTGATGCTTTTACCTGTACCAATGGATAGTGTGTGCCTTATAGCAAAAGATGTGACAGGCGGACGGACTGTTTTGATAATGCAGATGAACAAGACTGTGTTAACTATAGGCTATTTGATAAACGGTTCATTGCTATTGCAGCACCAGCCCTTATCAATTTTGATGGCGTCAGTGATTTTATTGTAACAAGAATGAAACGGGATGAACCCTGTCCTGACACCCACTATCGTCCTGGTGATGTCAACAACTGTCTGCCTGTCTACACACGATGTAATGAAGTGTATGATTGTATCCATCACGAGGACGAACATGGCTGTGATAAAATGATGTGTCCAGGATTCTTTCGGTGTCAATCTTCCAGCGTCTGTGTTCACATTGATCACCTGTGTGATGGCTGGCCACATTGTCCATTGTATGATGACGAATTGTTTTGTGGTATGATATGTCCTGAAGTCTGTCTGTGTCATGGACACGCTTTTTTGTGTGCTCACTCTTTCTCTGCTGAATTATTTCCAGACCTGCGTTACCTGGACGCTTCTGGTTCAGGAATGTCACTTTCTGATTTCAATAACAACACACATCTTATCCATCTGATTCTTGCCAAGTGTTCCTTGACCTTTCTGTCTGACATCAAGTTGTACAACTTGAGGTTTCTAGATCTCTCTCATAACAAGCTGAAACATGTGAATATGTCTGTGTTTGTTAGCTCAGAACAATTACAATTGCAAACATTGTCTCTGGCTAACAACCCTCTGACAATGCTTTACAGTAACCAAGCATTTGTCACAAAGCAGGGCACACTGAGGACATTAGACTTATCACACACCACACTGACAGTCTTTGACAGCCAGGCACTTTCTCCTTTCTCGTCTCTAAGGAATTTTGATCTGTCTTTTTACTACCACTCACACTATCACACCTGATGGTTTTCAGCCTATACCTCAGCTAACTACACTACTGATGGTAGGTAGCCCCGTAAAAACGTTCCCACCTGATATATTCAGAAATCTTGGTCAGCTACGCAGTGTTTCAGCACAGAATTATAAATTGTGTTGCAATGATATACTTCCAGTCCATTTTGAAGACAGATTCTGTAACGCTCCTGCAGATGGAATTTCGTCATGTGAAGACTTGTTACAGACTGGGTCATATCGTGAGTTTCTCTGGTTGATCAGTTGCATGTCTGTGACTGGTAATGTATTCTGTTGTATCACTCGTTTATGTGTTCTGAAGACCTCACTGATTGGCTTTAGTGTGTTTGTCACCAGTCTAAGTATGGCTGACTTTCTGATGGGTGTCTACATTGCTATTATTGGAGTGGCTGATCAAGTCTACCGAGGTAGGTATCTCTACCATGACTCCACATGGAAAAACAATGTGGCTTGTCAGATAGCTGGGGTTTTTGTCTCTCTTGTCTAGTGAAGTATCAGCTCTGCTCATCTGGCTTATCACACTGGATCGTTTTATCGTGCTTCATTTTCCATTTAGTAACTTTCGATTTAAGAGAACTTCAGCCATGGTGGCGTCTCTTATATCGTGGACTGTTGGCTTGGCGCTTGCATTACTACCTTTACTTCCGATGACATCCCACTGGAAGTTATACAGCCAGACAGGAATGTGTATTCCTCTGCCAGTTACTAGACATGACTTTAAAGGACGAATATATTCCTACAGTATCATGATCATCTTCAACTTTGTTCTGTTTCTACTGATCTCAGCTGGCCAAACTTTTATCTACTGGACAATACAAAAGAATACATTATCACTCAGTTCGACCAAAGTCTCACAGGACATAACTATAGCACGGAGGGTGATCACCGTGGCTGTCACAGATTTCATGTGCTGGTTTCCTGTTGGACTGTGTGGGTTTCTTGCACTGGCTGGTATTTCCATCCTTGGTGGGGTGAATGTGGCCTTGGCTGTTTTTGTACTGCCCTTGAACTCAGCTGTGAATCCATTTGTGTACACCTTCAATACTTTTGCAGAGAAACAAAGAAAGCTTAGTGAAACAAAACTTTTGAAATGGTTGGAGTCAAACGTGGACTCGCTGGAAAATTGATGTACAGAATCCTGTCTGACGGTAAAACAATGTGGGGAAGATAAAAGGTAGAAAGAAACTCTAGGGAGAGCTAGACAACAGAAGGTCTTCAGAGAAGTAACCCCCTTTAGACAAGTGTTTCGGCCCTGAACTCCTTACACTCTCGGGGGGCCGGGCCACATCCAGGTCATGACTCCTGGATGCCCTTCTGGAATTCTCCATGCTTCAGTAATATGTCTGACTATGTGAAATGCACAGTGAGCCCAACTGAGTTAGGAAAACAGTGTCGCAAAAGGACTTTATATTTCATGACAAACAATTCTGTCCCAAACCGAAATGTGTGCTTGTAGCATCAGAAATGTATTTCTCTTTATGATCTTTAATTTCCCAGTGTAACTGAACAACGAATACGTTGTCAACATATGTCGGTTTTCATCAGGCATAAAAGTAATCACCTCATCGCCTTACAGGAACACAACCTCTCTGTGTCCAATGGGTGCAACTGTCGCACGGAACAGTCCTAAAGAGCGCACCGCTAATAAGCGCTCACCTAAAAGCGCGCAGTGTGCCTGTCAAGAGGAGCGCATTTTCGTGCTAGAAAGCGTACTCGTGTATATGTCATTTTGTTTCAATAAACGCGCGTGGTAGAAGCTGTCTTCGCCATAATCTGAGCTGGATTACCATCATTGGTATCAGATAGATATCCAAAGCTGCCCCTGTTGGGATGCCGGGGGCTCTTTCAATATAAATAGTACCCATATTAGTTTAGCAGGTGGACCAGAATCTATAGTGTTGAAGCTGGGGCAACAAAGAATTAAAAGGCTGGTTGATACAGGAGCGCAGGTATTACTCGTTCATCAAAGGTATACTTCTCTCAAAAGGAAGAGTAAGTTGAAACAAAAAGATATTTGTGTACACTCATATAGTGAAAATGAACTAGATGTTGTAGGCTGCATAGAACTATAATACAAAATTGGTAAGGAAGTTTAAGCATGAATTTTTAGTTGTCAGAAACCTGAACAGAAATTGCATTTTGCGTAAGGACTGGCTTGAACAGAATGGGGCAATCTTCTATTTCATTCTCATGAAACTGAAGATTGTGGCCAGCTATATGTTGCTACAAGCAGATATACACGTATCTTCTGTGGTACGAGCCATTCGTGACATCATCATTCCTCCCCAAACAGCCAGTGTGTGTGAAGTCAGGGCCAAATCTGCTTTGTATTATTCAAAAGAAGAAACTTTAGAGGTTATTCCCCCTGACGTTGGGGTCACTTCAGAAGAACTTGGTCTACTTGGATTAGATTTTTTCTGTTTTTATCTTCATTCAAAATGTTGATTATAATTTTATGTACAACTATTGCATGCATAAACACACACACACACGCATGCAAACATAGCACACGCACACACACACACACACTCTCTCTCTCTCTCTCTCACACACACACACACACACACACACACACACACACACACACACACACACACACACACACACACACACACACATTCTTACAAACACGCGCACAGCAACGCACACGCACGCACACACACATGTACACACACACGTACGCAAGCACACACACGCAGCAATCTATAAACACAGTATGCCTCTTTATTCATATGAAAAATCTGTTAATCTTTCTTCATTACATAAGTCAGTGTTTAAATTTTAATGTTCTTTGGTTTCTTGTGTGTCTTCTTACTTGTGTGGCTTTGGTGTTTGTTGTTATCTTGTTGTGTATGTGGTTGTGAACATTTTTTATCGCCTTCTGCCTTTCTTGCGAAATGTAAAGCGCTGGTGAGCATGTTTTTATATGGAATATGCGCTATACAAATAAACATTACTATTGTCTATTTTTTTCCCCACGCCGGGGAGCGAACCTGGGCGATTCTGCACTTCAGAACTGAAAGAAGTTCTTGTAGTCTTTTAATGACGAGCTAAAACATCTTTTCTTTCAACCGTGGAGACAAACTGAACAACTTCCGGTTCACATTAACAAGTGACTAAATACAGAAATGTCATCAAAATGCATGTGACGTTATGAACATATAGTGGTGCTACAGCATGTTTATTTGTTTTTGTTTGTTTGTTTGTTTGTTTGTTTGTTTGTTTGTTTGTTTTTTGTTAAATCACTGATGTGTGTGCTTAATTTTCTTTTTCTTTTTTCCTGTTGTAGTATTGTGTGTGTGTTGAAATGGTTATAGCCCTGATATTGCCCTATGCAGTCGGCTGGGCTGAAAGAACAACAACTTTTGTTTTTTTCTTTGTTTCTTTGTTTCGTTTGTTTGTTTTCTGTGGTATTACACAAATGCCTTTTACCTCTCCATTGTCGTGTTAGGGATTTCATGTGTTCGTAATTTTTGTTTGTTTATTATTTATTTGTTCGTTTAAAATTTCTTCTTCTAACTTCATCTTTCATATGGGTGGTCCTTCAACGTTCTTTTTCCTATAATGTGATTTTCATTTCTGTCATCATTAAAAAGGTCTTTAATGTGCTCTCCCCATCTATCTAATATTTTGTCTTTTTCCATGATAAGCGTACCACTTTTCGATTTTAAGCAACCAGTTGATGTGCAAGGTTTTTTTTCCTGTGAGCAATGTCTTCAGTTTTTCTGTACATACCGTGAAGATCTGTTTTGTGTCAGTCTTCTATTTCTTTGCACTTTGTTTTCAGCCAAGCTTCCTCAGCTTTATTGCACCTATTCCTGATTTCTTTGTTTATCTTTTTGTATTCTTCCTCTTTTCCCTTTACCTTCCTCTGTTTTCCCATCAAGCCTATAATTTCTTTTGTCATCCAGTTCTTTTTTGCTTTTCTATCTACTACAGGGATTTCTTCACAAGCTTCGTTTATCGAGTTTCTCAACTTTTGTCCATTGTGCTTGAACGTGTACACTTTTCACGAGTTGTATCGTCTGTCTTTAAGAGTCCAAGATTTAGTTTGA
>JAPXFY010006386.1:0-12847 GCA_030674185.1 Monoplex corrugatus | reverse complement strand
GCCACAGCCACGCCATCCCCATAGCCAAGCCACACCACACACCCCCAGCCACAAAACCCAGCCTCGCCACACCCCAAGACACAGAGAGAATCAATCAAGTAAAACCCAAGCAAAATTTTAGTTGTACTACAAGCCTGGAGCGTTTGGCAGATGGAGTAAAAGGGAAAGGTTTGCAGGACCGGGCATTTTCCTTCGAACTTTGAGACCCGGGGCGAACCCAGCCCTTGCCCCCTTTTCAGGCCTCCTCTATCCCCAGAAATCAATCAGTCGATCGTCGACCCGATCAATCAATCAAATCATAAATCACAATCAATAAATCAATCAATCAATCAATCAACAATCATCAATCAATCAAACAGACAGGCAGGCAGAGGCAGCAACCAACCAACCAACCAACCAAAAACAACCAACCACCAACCCCAACCACCCAAACCCAATTAATAAAACGTATGGAAAGCACTACGGGTTTCTAACGTGCAATTTTTTTTCCCCTCCCCCCCAACAAAATCAGTCTTAACTCGCAGTCACGAACAGCATAGACTGAAAAGGTGACAAAGGGGTTATTGGGGTGTTTTGCTTTTTTTTCCAAAAAATTGATTTTCTGAAACCTAAATCTATCCCCAAAAATTTTTTTTTTTGAAAAAAAAAATTTTAAACAATTAAATCGGTACGTTAATGCATGATGAGCAGAAAGAACGCAATTTCCACGAAAAGTACCCATTTTTGTCTTTTAAATTATGAACCGTAACCCGTACACACCCGCTCATGTAATATACGAGAAAAGCCTTTGGTGCACCTTTCAGAAAATGACAGCGAAAATTAAAACAAAGGGGTCAAACCCACCAAAAAAAGACATTTTAAGGAAAATGTGTAGGAGACACAAAAAAAAATTTTAAGGGGCCGTTTTCCCAAAAAAAGGCTGTCATAAATTTAAAAGACTTTAAACAAATTAACTTCACATTTTTTTTAGTAAAAGCTTTTTTCAAGTACCAAAACAATCAGCGAATGTACACTTTTCATGTATGTATATCTAAAATGCCCAAAATGTTTAGTTAAACTGTTTTTCGGGGTGAAGGGTCTTTTTGATATTCTGCAAGCGTAACACCCCAAGGGGGGAGGGGCGGTTTAAAAAATTTTGGAAAAGTCCATACACATGTTGACAGGGGAGTTTAAAAAAAAAAAAGACTTTTTTCCACCAATCCTTGTCATCTCACATCATCATGCATCTCATCCATACCATCATCATCTCATCATCATCATATCACAGGTGCCCTGCCGCAGGGCGTTGGCGATATGGATTTCCCATCTGTCTTACTCTCGTTGCCCCTACACCCCCCCCCCCCACCCTCGTCCCACCCCCCGCAATCCTCCAGCTTTTCCCTCCCTGGGTCTCCCCGTGCTCTCTTTCCCCCCACCCCCTTTGTGCCCGGTGCCCAAACCCCCTTTCTCATTAAATGGCCAAAATGTTGCCCTGTCTTTTCCTAATCTTCCTTATAGTGATCTACTTTGTCTGACTCATCAAGCTGTCTCGTTTGTTTTCTTTGTGTCCGGAACTCCAACATTTTTCTTAAAACCACATCTCGGTGCCCCCTTTTGTTTTGGCTTTGTTTGTTGACTAAGTCCTGTGTACGTTTTCTTTTTGTCTTTTTGTACACGCTGACAAAGGCCATTGACCGAAAATTTGCTCATGCACTGTTTGGTTTATTAAATACGAGTTTGGTTTTTTCTTTATTTTCTGGTTTCCTGTTAGAAAATAAAATGAAAATTTTAAAAACAAAAAATTAAACAGAAAGGGGGAAAAAGATTGAGATTATGTCAGAAAAAGAGGGAATAACAAAATTTACATTACAACGATAAACCCTAGGACACAAAAGAAAGAAACACTTAACAAATGTGCCAAATGTACATACAAAGGATATATACTATTTATAAAAAAAAAAGAAAAAAAATGCCAATTCAGGAAAATTCAAACAAAAGAAAAAAAGGCAAAAGTATAAAACAACTTTAAAACAAATCTCGGTAATAAAAAAAAAAAAGCATTAGACAAAGACCCACTAAAAATTTCAGTAAGGAAGAAGAACAAAAAAAGAAAACTTTAAAGCTGAAAGGTTTGCTCGATAGGGTTTTTTTAAAAATATGCCAACATCGGGATTCTCTCTCCAAAAAACCCAAACAAACAAAACAAACAAAAAAACAAACAAACAAACAAAAAAACAAACAAAAAAACAAACAAACAAAAACCAAACAACGAAAACAACAACAAAACAAAAAAAATTTTAGAAAAAAATGAATGAAAATTCGTAAAAGGAAAACATGACAACAAAAGATCCCCAAAAGCAAGTGTGACTCCCCACGTTCAAGCAAACGGGAACCAAAAAAACACGAAACAGAATCAGAACGCGTTTTTAAACAACAAGACCAAGCAGGCCCCAAATTTTCGACCAACTGGCCTTTGCACTTAAACTAAAAATACAAACGAAAAAACACCGAATTCAAAATTAGGGAAAAAGACTGAAATTTCCGTGCTGCTTCTTCCAGCCAAAAGTATGGCACATATGCCCAATTTAAAAACGAAAGAAAATTCGAAAAAAATGAAATTCAGAAAAAAACAAAGGGAAAAACAATAAAAACAACAAAAAAACAAACAAACAAACAACAAACAAACAAACAAACCAAACAAACAAACAAAAAAAACACCAACATGTAGAAGTTAACCCAGCGGTAGGCTGAAAAAATACCATCCCCGAAATATAACGGGAAAACTATTCTAGGTGGGCCCCTCGGGGCCCGGGCCCACTCATGGGTTTAGTGTAGGTTTTAAGGTTGACCAGATCACCATACACAGGGCACCTGGAGTTAGTAAATATGGAATCGTTCCGAGCGCGGAAGAGTCACCCGGAGAAACTGAGAGAAATTGAAACATCAAACAACAACAACAACAAACAAAAAACAACAAACAAAAAACAACAACAACAACAAAAACAACAACAAAACAACAAAAAACAACAAAAAAACAACCAAATGTTTAAACCTGTGTATTCACTTTATGCATTCACAATCAGTTGTCTTATTTCATTTTCCTCAGTGATAACATTTCTGTTGTTTCAGAATAAGTAAATTACCAAGTTCAGAAATGCAAACTGTTATGTGTGAATCTGCACCGCTGGAAAAAATAAAAAAAAAATAAAAAAAAAATTCTTTTTCGTCATTTCCCCCCGAGGTTTTTAAAGGACGTCTCCCCCCCTTCACTGACGGGGAAAATTATTTGTGACTTTCGACTACGTCATGACCCGAAAACCCCGGAGCCCGGGGGTGAAGGTGAAGGTGCAATTTGGGGTAGCCGTACAAAATGAGCAAGACCGGGAGGACTGGACTTTTGGTTGAGTGAACAACCCCCCCGGGGTGAACTGTGACCATTAAACCTGCGGTGGGGAAAGAGGAAGGACCCACGTGCCTGCGTCAGAGGAGGGAAAGAGGAGTTGTACGTGGGAAAACCCAAAAACCCATCATTGGTGTTTTTTACTGGTACCGGATGTTTGTTGTCCTCCATGTGTTTTCCGTTTTTAATTTTTATGAATTCAAAGTTAAAGTGCTGGATCGTTAACCTTTTTAGAAAATTTTCCCCGCAAAATGTAAGACATTAAAAAAAAAAAAATTATGTATGTGTGTAATGGCGACTTTTGATTTAAACCAAACCCTTAGTGTTTTTGTTGAGGAATAATTTTTTTTAAAAAACGTTTTTCTGTTCAAATATATTCCCTTTTTTTGGGGGTTTTTAAAATTTCCCGCGGTTTCCCTTTGTTTTCATTTTTTTTTTTTTTTTTAAATTTTAGTTTTAAAGTTTAAACGAAAGGTTCAGAAGTAATACCAAAAGGATTTTTTGATTTGGGTTTTTAAGGGCTTAAAAAAAAACCCCAATTATTCTTGTGAGCAAGAATCAGCTAGCTTAAGCAAGAATCAGTAGTTGTGAGCAAAAAAGCAGCAATGCCCCCGTGTTTTGAAAAGAGTAAGCTTGATGAATAGCACACCAAACCCCGTTTTCCCCGTTAAAAACAGGCCCGGGCCAATGAAAAGTTCGCGTCCAAACGATACTCAGATAGAAAAACCCAACTTGATTCAAAGCCAACTTGATTAAAAGCCAACTTGATTTAAAACCATGGATTCAAGCTGGCTAGATTCAAAGCCAGCTTGATTAAAGCCAGCGAGTTTAAAAGCCTTTTGTTTTAAAAAGCCCGTTGTTTCAAAGCCATTCGATTCAAAAATTTGTTTAAAACCCAGTTTAATTCAAACCAAACGGGATTCAAAGTCACCCCTGTTCGTAGAGGGGGGAGCAACATCAAGAGAATGTCCTGTGATGGGTTTTAACAGTCAATAAAGTTACCGGTTTCGCTAAATAACCCAAAAACAAACATCAGTTGGGCATAAAAAAAAAATGTTTTTTCTTTGCTCTTTTTTCCTTTAAATCTTCTTTATCTTTTAAATGTCGTGGAGAGAAAGAACAAAGGGGCGTTACGGGTAAACCAAGATTAAAAATATGGGAGTTTTTGGGGTAAACCTACGATTAAAAGGGGGGGGATTTGTGGTAAACCAAAAGTTTAGAATGATGGTGATGTATGGAAACCTAACGACTAACATGATGGTGGGGGTTAAGCGGGAAAACCCTAACGATTAAAACAGTGGTGGATGTTAGTGGAAAACCCAAACGATCAACAGATGGTAACTGTTAGCTGAAAAACCAAACGATTAGACTTGATGGTGGTGTTAGTGGTAAACCTAACGACTAACATATGGTGAGCTGTTAGCGGGAAAACCCTAACGAAAACATGAGGGGAAACTGTAAGTGGTAAAAAAAACGATTTGACAGAGGGAACTGTTAGTAAAAAACCTAACGATTAAATATGGTGGCTGTTTAGCGGTAAAAACGACGACTAGGGTGAGCTGTTAGTGGTAAACCTAACGTTTAGACATGATGGTGAGTGTTAGCGGGAAACCAAACAAAAAAACTAGGTGAGCTGTTAGGGGAAAACCCCAAACGATTGACATAGGTGAGTGAGCGGGAAAAACCAAACGTAACTGAGGGGGTTGGGGTAAACCAAACGATTAGAAGTTTTGGGAGGTTTTGGTAAATTAAGTTTAGACTGTGGGAACTTTTAGTGGTAAACCTAAATCAAACATAGGTAGCTTTTTAGCTGGTAACCTAACGATTGACAGGGGAGTGTTAGCGGGTAAACCAATGATCAGACATGATGGTGAGCTGAAAGTGGTAAAACTAACGCTAGACATGTGGTGAGCGTTAGGGTAAACCCTAACGAGTAGAATATGGGGGCTTTTTAGTGGAAAAACCCTAAGATAGACGGGTGGGTTTTACTGGAAAACCTAACGACAAAAGATGGTGAGCGTTAGCTGTAAACAAACGATTGACTGATGGTGAATGTTAGGGGTAAAAAACGTTTTGACATGGTGAGTGTTAGTGGTAAATTAACGAAACATGATGGGAGGTTTTTTTGGGGAAAAACCCTAACACTAAACAGTTTTGTGGGGCGTTGGCGGGAAAACCTAAGATTAGACAGATGGTGGGTTGTGGTAAACTAAAAGAATGATGGTGGCGTTAGCTGGAAAACCTAACGCAACCCTATGGTGAGTTTAGTGGTAACCAAACGAATAGACAATGGTGAGCTGTTAGCTGGTAAACCAACGATAAATGAGGTGATTTAGTGGAAACCCTAACGTTTAACATTGGAAGGTTGGGTAAAGAAGATTAGCATGATGGTGAGCTGTTGTGGAAAACCCAAACGACTAACTATGGTGAGCTGTAGTGGAAAACCTAACGACAGAAGAGGTGAGCTGTTAGGGGGAAATAACGACAACATGATGGTGAGCTGTTACTGGTAAACCAAGATAACTGAGGTGAGGTTCGGGTAAACCAAACGATTAACAGAGGGTGGGGTTTTATGGTGAATAAATTGACTGATGGTGAACGTTATAAAAAAACCCGATTAGACATGGAGGTCGCCAAGGTCTCTTTTTAGCCCTTATAAAAAACCCAAATTGTTACCGCAACCCGATTTTTATTTTGTAAGTTTTGATTTTTTTTGATCCGACTAAGAAGTTTAAAAATGAAAACGTTTGTTTCGTTTTTTTTGAGGGGCTTTTTGCTGAAATCTGAAAGGGAGATTTACGGAGAAAAGACAGCACAGAAAAGGGGAAGCCCGAGAAAAAAGGGAAAGACACAGAATGTGGAACGAAGCAGAAGTGGAACGACAGAGAACGAGGACAAGTCGACCCCGGGGATCACGTTGGGGGCTGCTTTTATATAACCCGGCTGTTTTTTTGTATTCCCCTTTGGTTTTAAATGCCCGGAGGATGGGGTTTTTTTTACCCCTACACCCCCTGTTCCTCCCCCGACTACCCTCCCCCACTGCTGGCCCACTCCCCTCGGTTTCCCGGGTAAATAAAACCCTCCAAAAAACAACAATATAACCCAAAAAAAGCAAACACGTCCCCGCAATTTGAAGGATTTCGTAGAGTTCGTGGGACAAACTTTTTTAAAATTTATTTTATTTTTATTTTTTTTTTTTTTTAAAAATTGAAACATTTGAAAAAAGGGAATCTTTTATGTCGACAAAAGGTGTGTGTGTTGTGTGTTGTTGTGGGGTGTGTGTGTTGGTGTTGTGTGTGTGTGTTGTGTTGGTGTGGTGTGTATGTGTGGGTTTCGTGCATGGTGTGTTTTTTTTTTCTCTCTTCTTTTTTTTTTTTTTCTTTTTTTTTCTCTTTTCTTCCTTGGGGCGTTTGTAATGTGTGGGTAATGTTTGGGGTGGGGTTGCCCCGGGGGTTTTTTGTAGTGTGTTGTAATGGTGTGTTTGGGGGTGTGCGTATGTTAGTGCGATTAGTGCTTGTGGTTTGGGGTTGTGTGTTTTTTGGGAAGGGGCATGTGGTGAGGCATGTAAGATGAGGCGTGTGTGTGGTGATGTGTGGACGGTGGTCTGGTTGTCTGGTGTGGTGGTGAAGTGTGGCGTGGGCACAAAATACAAAAAACAAGTATTATTTTATTTTTCACAGGCTTTAAAACATGTTAGTTAAATTTGAAAAAACCCCCTTTTGTAACAACTTAAAAAAAAAAAAGAAAAAAAAAAAAAACAAATACCAGTTTGTTCTTGTTTTTGGGTGTATCGTTTTAAGCTGTTAGTAAAAGGTAATCTCCCTTTAAATATTCAGTCAGCCCAAAAAAAGCCAAAGTGTCCATTGTCATGTAATTTTCAGTGCATTTGACACGTGGAATACATCCTGATATCAAAATGCATACATTTGGGGGTTGAAATTGTTCAGATGGAAAGTTTACCCTTTTGAACAAATTGTTTAAAATAACATTAGGTCAGACTATTTAGGTATATGTCCCCCGGGTTTGTTTGGGCCCCGTTTTTACTATTTTTGTTTTAAACATTAGTTGTTATCAATGGTTTGGAGCAACAAAGCTTTGTTTCCATAAGACTCTGATACGCTTTGATAGTTTAAAAAAAACCCCTTGAAACTAGACCTTGAAACCAAAAACCCCCCCAAAAAAAAACTGAAAAAAAAACAAAACAAAAAACAAAAAAAAAAACCCACAAAAAACCCAACCCAACCCCAACCAAACAATAAAAAAACCAACCAAAACCACCAACCAACCCCCCAAACCCAAAACCAAACAGAAAACCAAAAAAAACCAACAACCCAAAACCCAAAACCAACCCCCAAAAAACAAACCCGAAAATTCGTGGTGCAAAATCAAAACTAAACAAAAAAAATAACTAAAGTTGGGTATCTCAGACCGTACTGTAACCCCCAACAAAATTGCTAAGAAACTGAAATTTTTTTAAATGAAACCTTATTACTAATTAGAAAAACCCGGCAAAATCCCGTATCTTAATAGGAAATTGGAAAACAATTTTCCTGTAAGCCCCAAAAAACTGTGTGTATGTCCCCTTTAACCAACCCAATAGTCCCCTTAGTTGGTTTTTGAGATAGTATCAAAACCCCCCCAATCCAAAAACTGCAGCTCGTTTTGGGGGAAAGAAAAAGGGAAATGCAAAAAATTTTTAGCCCCCTTAATCCCTTTCCCCCAAAATTTTTTTTGGGTCTATGGGGCTGTCTTTCCTAACTTTCCTTTTTGACCGGGTTAATTCCCCTTTTTTCAAAAAATGGACTATAATGTTCCCGCTTCCTTTTTTCTTACAAATTTTTGTGCTGCCCCCATCAAGACTGTTCGTTTTTTTTTTTGCTTTTTATGGCCCCTCGCATTCAAAAACCCCAATTGGCTGCCCAAACTTGTTTGGCTTGTTGTTGACTGTCCACGTTACAAACCCTTAACTTTTTCGGTTTTATAAACATCCAAAAAGCTCTTCCCGGTGTTAATTTATAGGTTTGTTGGAAGAATGCTTTTGTTTTTGAATGCTGTTTTTTGGTCGGCCCATTTCCCGGTATTTTTGAGTGCATTGCCCCTTTGGTAAATGATGTTTAGAATTTAAATTCACCCGTCTCCCCCAAAAATAAATTTAAAAAAAAAGTGATAACGCAAAGAAAAAGGATCCAGCCTAAAAAGACAATCTGTATTTTAAATGAGGGAAAGTTGATGAAAAGACAAACCAAAAGTGAGATTAAACCCAAGGGTTCCCCTTTGACTCTGTACAAGTCTCCCGATTGTATAGAAGCAAAAAATTAACCCTTTGATCCCCCCCTTTCCCCAGCTTTGATATGGGGATGGAGCTTTTTTCTTCTTTTGGTATTAAGTCCCCCGTGATAAGATTTGGGGGTGCGTAAAATGAATTTTTCTTATAATTAAAGAAAATAAGCGTTATCTTATAATTTCCCCTTTGGGGATTGAAGGCTTCAATTTAGGAAAAAGGGGGCAGTTTAAGGTGAGGAGAATTTTATAAATAAGGTCCAACTGTCGAAGAGTGGGAGAGAGTAGCCCGGACGGGGGACCCCCTCCCTGAACAGTTTTGATTGTGAGTTGAAGCAGTTGAAAGGATTTGTTTGCCCCGTGAATAAATTCCCCTTTGAGGTTGAAAAGAGTGTAAGGGCACGCAATCAAAAAAACAGGCTGGGAAGGGGACAAATTTTTATGCAAGAACACCCTGTGGAGGAATTGATTCCAGAATTTTGTCCGATCCCTGACATCAGATGGCAAAATTGGGGGGGTATTGACCCCAGGGTTAAGGTTTTTTTAGAAAATGGGTGAGTGCGGGGTCAAAGGATGAAAAAGTTGTAACATTTTATCGTGAACTTGGAAACTTAGATGCATGTGGGAATTGGTACAGGAAGATACCCTAAAAAAAATCATCACTATATCATTTCATAGGTGCCCCGCCGCATGGCGTTGGGACATGGGTTCTATCTTCGTTTCCCCAAAATCTCCCCCCCCTTTCCCCCCCCCAGCCACTCTGCAATTTCCCCTCCAGCATTTTCCCTGGGGAACCGGGCCTCTTTTCCACTTTCCCGTTTTGACCAGGGGCTCCAAAACCCCCCCTCATAAAAAAAACCTTAAAAGTTTCCTGTTTTTTTTTTTCCCCAATCTTCCTTTGAGTGATTCTTGTTCGCCTCCCAAGCTGTCTCGTTTTGTTTTCTTTGTGTCCCTGAAATAATGCATGAAGTTTTTCTCTTAGTAGGTGTGCCATGACAACCCAAAAACTAGAAAAAGAAGGGGAAAAAGTGAGTTAGGGTGAGTGAGTGAGGAGGGTGTGTGTGTGGTGTTGGGGGTTTTGTGTGTGTGTGTGTTGTGTGGTGTGTGTATTGGGGTGTGTGTGTGTGTTTAGTTTTTTTGATTTAACGTTTTTCACTTAAGTGATATTGACGGGGGGGGGGGGGAGGGGGGGTAAAAATGAATAAAAAAAATAAAATTGAACGATAGTTGGGCGGGGTTGGTTGGGGCAGGGGAGATAGAAAAAAAGACAAAATAGGGGGGAGAACAGGAAAAAAGAAAAATTAATCTAAAAATAAAATTCAAAAAATATAAAGTGTGGGGGTGTGGTGTGTGGGGTGTGTGTGTGTGTGGTTGTGGTGTTGTGTGTGTGTGTGGTGTGTGTGGGAGCGTGTGTTGGGGGTGTTTTTGTGTGTGTGTGTGGTGTGTGGGTGGTGTGTGTGTGGGGTTTTGTGTGTGGTTCATTTGTTTTTTTTTTATTATTCAATATGTGTTTTTAGACGATGAGTGGGTGGTGTGGTTAGGTGTGGGTTGTGTGTGTGTGTGTTATGTGTATGGGGCTGTGTGGTTTGTGTGTGTGTGGTGTGTGTGTGGCTGTGTGTGTGTGTGTGGTATGTGATGAGCGGGTGTTGGTGTTGGAGTGGTTTTGTTTTTGGGGCGTGCGTGTGTGGGTTTTGGGGTGTGATGTGGTGGGTTTTGCGTGTGCCGGGGGTGGATGTGTAATTTCATAAATGAAAGACGGAAAAGAGAGAGAGAGAAGAGAGGGGGAGAGAGAGAGAGAGAAAGATAAAATTTTTGTGGGAAGTGCTCTGTGTGTGTGAATGTGCATGCGCGCGGAGACGTTAGGGTTTCATGGTGTGTATTGTGTTTTTTTGATGTGTGTGTATTGTGTGATTGTGTGTGGTTTGTGTAGGGACAAAAAGAAAAGAAGGGAGAGAGGAGGGGGGGGGAAAAAAGGAGGGGCAAAAGAGAGAGAGAGAGAAAGAGAGAGAGGAGAGAGGAGGAGAGAGAGAAGAGAGAAGAGATTGGTGTGTTTTTTCACGAACGCCGAATGATAAATGTTTTTTTGGTGCGGTGGGTGTTTTGTGTTTTAAAGCTGCGTGTGTAGCCTCTGGGTGTGTGTGTGTGTGGTGTGGTGGTGTGTGTTGTGTGTGTGTGGGGGCGGGCGCGCCGCGAGTGATTTCCGTGTTGTTTTTAATGCGACATTAAATAAATTCACTTCATGGCTCATGATCATATAGCAGATTTTTTGACCTGCAATAAAGGCAAACCTATGGCGATAGGCGTATTTCATTTTTTACCTTCAAAAGGCACAAAATGTGAGTTTTCCCTAAACGAGTCGTTCACTGATAAAATATTTTGTGTGTGTGTGTGTGTGTGTGTTGTGTGTGTGTGGTGGTGTGTGGTGGTATTGTGTGTGTGTGTTTTGTGTGTGTGTGTGTGGTGTGTTGTGTGTGTTTGGTGGTGTGTTTGTGTTGTGAGTAGTGGGGTGTGGTGGTGGAAAATTTGTGTGTTGATGTAGTGTGGTGTGTTTGTGTGTGTGTGTGTGTGTGGTGTGGTGTGTGTGTGTGTGTGTGTTGGGTGGGTTTTGTGTTCCGATTTTTTGGTTGGGGGGTTTGAGTTTCAGATTGCCCCTGACCTTTTGCAAAAACTTTGCGCAAAAAAGTTAAAAGTGCAGAGTTTAACGCTTTTTTGACTTTCCCAACCTTCGACAGATCCTAATTCGTAGAACATGGGGGCCATACATAACCCCCCAACATCATGTTACCATGAAAAAATTTTATGATAATTAAGTTGTATAGGACGAGATAGAACGGGCTGGTTTGAGGTTTAACTGGGGTTTTTCCCCAATGTTGTTCCGCCGATTTCTTTGATGGCTGTTGCAGGGTGTCTTTAAGAAAGTAAAAGGTCGCGGATACAATGGTGGAAGGAAAAATTGTTTGATAGATTTGTACTAGAGAAAAACCACAAGGGGCCCCTTTTTCTTTTGAGTGAGAAAGGCAACCACAAAGCATGGATCAAAATCGTCCCAGAAGACGAAACATTAATTCGGGGGCACAAACCCATACCAACATGTTTAAATGACCAGAATGAAAAGGGTTTATTTATTGATTTGATAGTTTTTACGTGATCCCCCCTCGGTTATGGCCCGGAAAACCCCCCGGAAGTGGGGGAAGGGAGAACTTTATTAACCAATGCACCACCCAAAAAAAATGACGTTTTAAGATGGGGGAAAAACAAGAAAGGCCCCTTTTAATGTAGGAGCCCCGGGTTGAACCCCCAAAAATACATGTAATCCCACGCTCAGCCGATGATATGAGGGCAGAGAATGGGTGGGAATGGGTTGACAATTTTTTTGTATCTCAGGAAAATGGACAAATAATGGGAGTAAATGGGAAAAGTTACATACATTCAGTCAGCTTTAAAAAGCCGGAAAAATAAGGAACTCTATTCCCCAAAACAAAGTGTGGCTCTAAATGATAATGTATGCCATCCCTTTTGCACGAAAGGTGCAATCGATAAGAAAAGAAAAACGAAAGAACAGAACAGAAAAAAAACGAAAAAAAAGAAAGAAAAGAAAAGAAAAGAACAGAAAAGAACAAAAAAAAAGAACAGAACAAAAAAAAACGAAAAAAAGAAAAGAAAGAAAGAAAAAAACAAAAAGAACAGAACAGAACAGAAAAAGAAAAACAGAAAAGAACAGAACAAACAGAAAGAAAGAAAAAAAGAAAAGAAAAAGAACAAACAGAAAAAGAACAAAAAAAAAGAACAGAACAAAACAAAAAAAGAAAAACAGAAAAAAACAGAAAAAAAAAAACAGAAAAAAAAAAGAACAGCACAGAAAGAACGAACAGAAAGAAAGAACAAAAGAACAAAAAGAAAAGAACAGAACAAAAAGAACGAACAGAAAAGACAGAAAAAACAGAACGAACAGAACAAAAAAACGAACAAACAGAAAAGAACAAACAGAAAAAGAAAAGAAAAAACAGAAAAGAACAGAAAAGAAAAGAACAGAACAGAACAACGAAAAGAAAAGAACAAAAAGAAAAAAAAGAACAAAAAGAAAGAACAGAAAGAACAAAAAAAGAACGAACAAAAAGAACAGAACAGAAAAGAACAAAAGAAAAAAACAGAAAAGAAAAGAAAAGAAAAACGAAAAGAAAAAAAACA
>JAPXFY010006385.1:2500-7500 GCA_030674185.1 Monoplex corrugatus | reverse complement strand
GCAAGAGAGAGACGAAAGGAGAGAGAGACAGACAGACAGACAAAAATAGAAAGAAGAAGAGATAGAGAGTAGGACAGACACAAAAGAAAGAATAGCAAGAAGGGGAGAAAAAAGAGAGAGAGAGACAGAGAGAAAGAGAGAGAGAGAGAAGAAGAGAAGGACAGAGACAGATAAGAAGAAAATGAAGAAGACAGAAACAAAGAAAGAAAGAGGAAGACAAAAAAGATCTATAAAAAACATCTACATTGAAGAGAGGGAGAGAAGGAGAGAAGACAGACAGACAGACAAAGAGTAGGTACGCACATGTCTACAGACTGAGAACTACAACCCAATTCAACATGTGCAGTCTCACATAAGAGTTTATGACTACACAAGTCTTACAGCTTTGAAGAAGCAGCAACATTGAAGAACATTCCAGCTATGAGTAAGACATATGAAAACAGCTGTTGGATTTTGGGGAACACCACAACTTAGGATATTTCCATCTAGTAATAACCAGGAAAACAGTGTATGTACATTTGGAGAAAAAATCAAAAAAGAAGCATGGTAATGAGGAAAAGAGAAATGAAAAAAGAAGTGAGAAAATAAAGACAGAGAGGGAGAGACAGAAAGAGACAGAGACAGACAAGATGGAAACTATACAGAAGAGAGTGGAGGGAAGAGAGACAGAAAGTGAGAGAGGAGAGAGAGAGAGAGCAGACAGACAGACAGAGACCAGAGAGAGACACAGAGTGACAGAGAGAGACAGACAGAGAGACAGGCGAGAGAGGCAGAGAGAGAGAGGAGAGAAAGACAAAGAGACAGAGAAGAGAGAGAGGCAGAGAGAGACAAAGAGACAAGAGAGATAGGCAGACAGACAGGAAGAAAGAGAGAATATAGAGACAGCCAGAGAAGGGGACAGAAGAGACAGAGGAGAGAGAGAGAGAGAGAGAGAGAAGAGAGAGAGAGAGAAGTGAGAGGAGAGAGACAGAGAGAAGAGATAAGAAGAAAGAGAAAGAGACACAAAAGAAACAGAAAAGAGGACAGAAAACACATATAAAACACATCTACATTGAATGAGGAGAGGAGAGAGAGAAGAGAGAGAGACACAGAAAGAGAGAGAGAGAGAAGAGAGAAAGACAGAGACAGACAGACAGACAAAGAGTAGGTACCGACACAAGTCTACAGCACTAAGAACTACAAACCAATTCAAGCCTGTGCCAGTCTCATCAGTAAGTGTCTTTATGACTTACACACACCTCTTACAGCTGTTGTGAATGAAGACAGCAACATAGGAAGAGAACATTCAGCAATGGATAGACCAGTGAAAACAGCTGTTGAGTATTGAACATCACACAAACCTGTGGACTTTTATCCTCTAGTAACATCCTAGAAAACTTGTATGTACGTTTCGAGAAAAAGAAAAATCGAAGAAGGAGCATGGGGTGAGAGAGGAAAAGAGAAGGAAAAAGAAGTAAGAAGAGAGAGAGGGGGTGGCGAGAGACAAAGAGAGACAGGCGGACAGACAGATAGATAAGGAGAGAATGAGAAAGAGAAAGACAGACAGACAGACAGAGACAGACAGAGACACAGAGAAGAGGCAAAGACAGACAGAGGGGAGAGAGACAGAGACAGAAGAGAGACGGAAAGAAAAGAGAGAGAGACAGACAAAGAGAAGAGAGAAGAAAGAGAATAGGCAGACAGACAGACAGAAAGAAAGAGATCGCAGAGAAGGGGGAGAAAAACGAAGAGAGAGACAGAGAGAAAAAAGAGAGAGAGAAAGAGAGAGACAGAGACAGATAAGAAGAAAATGAAAGAGACAGAAAAAGAGAAGAAAGAAAGAGGAAAGACTAAAAGAGATCTAAAAAAACACTACATGAATGAGGGAGAGAGAGAGAGAAAGAGAGAGAGAGTGAGAGAAGGAGAGACAGACACAACAGACAGGACAGACAGACAGACAAAGAGTAGGTACCGACACATGTCTACAGCACTGAGAACTACAAACCAATTCAAGCCTGTGCCAGTCTCATCAGTAAGTGTCTTTATGACTTACACACACCTCTTACAGCTGTTGTGAATGAAGGCAGCAACATAGGAAGAGAACATTCAGCAATGGATAGACCAGTGAAAACAGCTGTTGAGTATTGGGGAACATCACACAAACCTGTAGGATATTTTCCTCTAGTAACATCCTAGAAAACTGTATGTACGTTTCGAGAGAAAGAAAATCAAAAAAGAAGCATGGGGTGAGAGAGGGAAAAGACAGGAAAAAAAAAAGAAGTGAGAACAGAGAAAGACAGAGAGAAGGGAGAGACAGAGGGAAGAAAGAAAGAGAGAGACAGAGAGACAGAGACAGACAGACAGAGAGACAGACAGGCAGACTGACAGAGAGACAGGCAGACAGACAGACAAAAAGACAAAAACACACACAGAGAGGAGACAGACAGACAGACAGAAAGAGAAAAGGCTGAGGGGAGAGAAAGAGAGAGAGAGACAGAGACAGAGAGAAAGAGAGACAGATAGACAGAGTCAGAACAAGAGAGACAGATAGACACGAGAGACAGAGACGGATAAGAAGAAAGAGAAAGAGACAGAAAAAGAAAGAGCAGAAAGAGAAGGATAGAAACAGATATATAAAACACATCTACACTGAAAGAGAGAGGGAGAGACAGAGAGACAGAGAAAGAGAGAGAAAGAGAGAGAGAGAGAGAGAGAAAGAGAGAGAGAAAGAGAGGTGAAATGGTCAAAGACAGCCAGAGACAGACAGAGAGACAAACAGACAAACAGACAGAAGACAAAGAGTAGGTACCGACACACGTCTACAGCACTAAGAACTACAAACCAATTCAAGCCTGTGCCAGTCTCATCAGTAAGTGTCTTTATGACTTACACACACCTCTTACAGCTGTTGTGAATGAAGGCAGCAACGTAGGAAGAGAACATTCAGCAATGGATAGACCAGTGAAAACAGCTGTTGAGTAATGGGGAACATCACACAAACCTGTAGGACTTTTATCCTCTAGTAACATCCTAGAAAATTGTATGAGTGTTTCGAGAAAAGAGAAAATTGAAGAAGGAGCATGGGGTGAGAGAGGAAAAGAGAAGGAAAAAGAAGTAAGAAGAGAGAGAGGGGGTGGGGAGAGACAGAGAGAGACAGGCAGACAGACAGATAGAGAAAGAGAGAATGCGAAAGAGAGAGAGAGACAGACAGACAGACAGACAGAGACAGAGAGAGACACAGAGAGAGACAGAGACAGACAGACAGACGGAGAGAGAGCCAGAGAAAGAGAGAGACGGAAAGAGAGAGAGAGAGACAGACAGACAAAGAGACAGAGAAAGAGAGAGATAGGCAGACAGACAGACAGAAAGAAAGAGATAGCCAGAGAAGGGGAGAAAAAAGGAAAGAGAGACAGAGAGAAAGAGAGAGAGAGAGACAGAGAGAAAGAGAGACAGATAGACAGACAGACACAGAGAGAGACAGATAGACACAGAGACAGAGACAGACACAGAGATAGACAGAGACAGACACAGAGAGAGACAGATAGACACAGAGACAGAGACGGATAAGAAGAAAGAGAAAGAGACAGAAAAAGAAAGACAGAAAGAGAAGGATAGAAACAGATATTATAAAACACATCTACATTGAAAGAGAGAGGGAGAGACAGAGAGACAGAGAGAGAAAGAAGAGAGAGAGAGAGGTGAAATGGTCAAAGACAGCCAGAGACAGACAGAGAGACAAACAGACAAACAGACAGACAGACAAAGAGTAGGTACCGACACAAGTCTACAGCACTAAGAACTACAAACCAATTCAAGCCTGTGCCAGTCTCATCAGTAAGTGTCTTTATGACTTACACACACCTCTTACAGCTGTTGTGAATGAAGGCAGCAACATAGGAAGAGAACATTCAGCAATGGATAGCCCAGTGAAAACAGCTGTTGAGTATTGGGGAACATCACACAAACCTGTAGGACTTGTATCCTCTAGTAACATCCTAGAAAACTGTATGTACGTTTCGAGAGAAAGAAAATCAAAACGAAGATGGTTTGTGAGAGGAAAGAGAGAGAGAGAAAGAAAAAGAAGTTGAGAACAGAAAAGACAAAGAGAGGGGAGAGGGACAGAAGGAAGACAGAGAAAACAGAATGGATACAGAAAGAGAGGAGGGAAGACAGAGAGAGAAAGTGAGAGAGAGAGAGAGAACAGACAGACAGACAGAGACACAGAGGACAGAGAGAGAGACACAGAGGACAGAGAAGACAGACAGAAGAACAGGCCGAGAGAAACACAGAGAGAGGAAGGAGGGGAGAGAAGAGAAAGAGAAGAGAAGAGAGAGAAAGGCAGAGAGAGACAAAGAGACAGAGAGAAGATAGACAGACAGAAGGAAGAAAGAAGGTATAAGAGACAGCAGAAAGAAGAGGGACAGAAGAGAGAGAGAGGGAGAAGAAAGAAAAACAAAACAGATAAGAAGAAAGAGAAAGAGGACACAAAAAATACAGAAAGAGAGGAAGAAACAGACATATAAAGCACATCTACATTGAAAGGGAATGGAGAGAGAGAGAGACACAGAAAGAGAGAGAGAGAAGAGAAGAAGACAGACAGACAGACAAAGAGTAGGTACCGACACAAGTCTACAGCACTAAAACTACAAACCAATTCAGCTGTGCAGTCTCATCGTAAGTGTCTTTATGACTTACACACCTCTTACAGCTGTTGTGAATGAAGGCAGAACATAGAAGAGAACATTCAGCAATGGATAGACCAGTGAAACACATGATATTGGGAACATCACACAAACCTGTAGACTTTTATCCTCTAGAACATCTAGAAAATTGTATGAGTGTTTCGAGAAATAAAAAATTGAAGAAGGAGATGGGGTGAGAGAGGGAAAGAGAGAGAAAGAAAAAAGAAGTGAGAACAGGAAAGACAGAGAGAAGGGAGAGACAGAGGGAAGAAAGAAAGAGAGAAGAGAGAGACAGAGACAGACAACAGAGAGACAGACAGGCAGACTGACAGACAGACA
>JAPXFY010006384.1:0-12847 GCA_030674185.1 Monoplex corrugatus | reverse complement strand
GGACAATCAATTGTACTGTGTGCCCACACACATGGAGCAGGCAGGCAGTGGGTGATTGTTGTTGTTTGTTGTTGTTGTTGTGTGGCTGTGCTTGTTGATGATGGTTGGTTGGGTGGTGAAGTGCAGCATGAGGGTAGATAGGAGGGCGCGTGGCTGTGCCTGCTTGCGTGGCCGTTGCCAGTGACTTGTGTAGCCTGTTACATGTCCATTGCCAGTAACTGGTATACTTGGCAGCGTGTCCAAGTGCACACACACACAAAGACACACACACACACAAAGACATATACAGACAGAAAGAGAGAGAGAGAGAGGTGGCGAGAGTGGGTGATATCTACAACGTACCCGTGACATGATGCCCCTGTGATGTGCCGTCAGTCGTAGCCTACCTGCAGCCAACCATGCTTCGCCATTGTTGTATGTGAGCACAAGGGAGGGGCAGGTACAGGTGAGAAGCACTGTTTACACATGGTGGTCATGCCTGGAGCAGTGAAGACCAGTCCTAAAGGCAAGGCAGCTGGAGTCGACGGCATAACAACTGAAGCCATCCATGTGTGCGGTGAAACCGGAATTCAGTGGCTCACCACCATCTTTCAGAAAGCTTGGGAGAGAGAAAAGTACCAGAAGACTGGCAAAATGCAATAGTGGTGCCAATATGGATGAAGAAGGGCAGCAAGAAAGACTGTAGTACCTACTGAGGCATATCACTACTCAGCCATGTAGGGAAAATGTACGCAAAGATCCTGGAGCAGCGCACTCGAGCGAAAACAGAATATCTCCTCAGTGACGCCCAATTTGGCTTCAGAAAAGGAAAAGGGTGCACCGATGCAATCTTCACACTCCGACAACTGTGTGAGAGGGCGATCGAATATGACCGAGATCTCCATCTTGTATTCGTTGATCAAGAAAAGGCCTTAGATCGAGTCAACAGAGACAAGCTATGGAAGGTCCTCGAGCAGTACGACAATCAAGGGCCAGCTTCTAGACAACATTCGGGCCATCTACGCCAACAGCAGGAGTGCAGTCCGCACCGCCAGTGGAACATCTGACTGGTTCCCAGTGACATCGGGAGTAAGGCAGGGCTGTAATCTCTCCCCTCTTCTCTTCGTGATCTATATGGATGGCCAGTGTGGTGGTCTGTGGGAGGTAGCCGCAGACCTTGAGGGCTGCGAGAGATTCTTCCCCATCCCAACAACGAAGAAGCCAGACCTGGTGGTATGGAGCAAGGAAGAGAGAGAGGTGCACCTTGTGGAGCTGACGGTGCCCCACGAAGACAATATCAGGGCTGCACACAAGCGGAAGGAGAATCGCTACGAGGCTCTTGTCGATGAATGCGAGGAGGCGGGATGGAAAGCAACGCACTTCCCAGTCGAAGTCGGCTGCAGAGGTTACATCGCAAATAGCGTCAGAAAGTGGATGAAAGTGGCTGGACTTGGTCTGAAGAAAGTGAAAACCATGACAAAAGCTCTACAGAAGACCGTAGAGAAAGCAAGTCATTGGATCTGGTTGAAGAGAGAGGACACCTCCTGGAGCGAATCCTGATGGTTGATGGCAAAGGCATACAGTCGAACTGGCAGGGAGACCTCACATCGGTGAGGGGGCTCGGTGCGTCATTGAAGCTGTAGAGAGGAAGAGCCCGAAACAACGACGCATTCTCTCCTGATGATCTCCACGCCAGAGTCCGGCCCTCGGAGCTTTCGACTGTTAGCAGTGTAGGCTGTTTTCAATGATATGGATCAGATTACGAAGGAGGCAAACCCAGACCCTGAGGCACTCAATGAACTCATGTTTGCGGACGACCAGGCAATGGTGAACAATGACAAGATACAGCTACAGGAGCACACAGACCAGCTGAATGAAAGCTGCGAGACATATGGCATGAAGATCAGCGTCAGCAAGACCGAGGTCATGACTGTCAGAAAGAGACCAAAGAAACTGGACATCAACATCAACGGAACCCAGTTGAAGCAAGCCAGTGAATTTAAATACCTGGGCAGCATCTTCACTGAAAATGGCAAACTAGACAGAGAAATCGAGACCAGATGCCAGAAAGCAAACACAGTCAGCAAGCAACTTGCCCCTCTCCTGAAATACCCCAGCAGTCCCACCAGCACTAAGGCGAAACTCATCAACGCCATTTTTCTACCAACGCTGACATACCAGTGCCAGACATGGTCCCTAACTAAAGTCCTCGAGAGAAAAGTGGTCACCTGTGAAATGAAATGCCTGAGGAAAGCAGTAAACAAGACAAGGCGGGACAGATCAGAAATGAGGTGATACGAGACATGGTAAGAGCAACACCAATCCTACAACACATCAAACATAATTATGAGGATCAAGTGGTTCGGACACCTCACACGTATGCCCCTAAACCATTCAGCTCTTCAGGCATACAACACCAGATACTCTGGCTGGAGAGCCAGAGGAAGACCAAGAGCGGTGCAGCGACCGGTCGGGACGAGCCCCTCCTCGTGGCACTGACACCCCTACAAGGCTCATCGAGATGTCCCGTTCGTCCCATGGCCAGCCCGCCTTGTCTGCTTGACAGACGACTGTATCTGCCCGCGCGAACGCCCACCGGTACAAGCAGAAGGAAAAAGTAAAAGTAAAAGTAAAAGTAAGGTCACGCTTCGCTGTTGACACGGTGACACGAGCGGGCGGGCAGCCGCCCCCGGTGACGTGGTTGGCCCTGGTTTAATTGCCTTCCGTTCAGGCCTGGCCTGGCCGCCAGCCTGTAAGAAGACGGGGCGGGTAGAGGTTGGTGTCTTGTTTTGTCCACCTGCACCGTGCTGGATGGTTAGTGTTGATCTTCCCAATCACGTGGCCGTGACCCGGACAGTAGTGTTACTTCTTAAGAGGTCTTTCAAAGAAGTGGGCTCCTGGGCCAGTATCACTTGACTCGTTGTGTTGCGTCATTGAAGCGTGCGTCACCGCCCCTTTCCCGTGAGCCATGTTAGGGTGCGAGTAGTGTTTATTTTCTACTAAAAAGAATCAATTTGTTAGCGGACAATCAATTGCGACTGTGCCGCCCAATGTTTATCTACGACCTTCCCGGCGTAGTAAGCGGCTGGGTGAATGAGATGTGCGAGTGGCGTCACGCCCTAAGGAGCGCACTCGTCGGCGTCCTTCCCTTCGCACTACTATATACATACATACGTACTACGTAGTGCCAGTGGTGTACGGTGGCCAACTAAAAAAACGGGGTTGTTAAAACAGCATTTTTTGCACAGCCGTATCTCGCAGTCCCCTCAAGGGATCTGCACCAAACTTGGCAGTCGTGCGCTCCGTTGAAAGGTGCGACATTCAGCCTACGAGGTGTGCGGGTCTTGGAAGGGGAAGGTAAGAGGCACGCCAAAGATACATACAGTTAAAAGATACAGGGTAAAATCAAACATGAAAAAACACCTTGTTTCTACATGATCCTTTGGCGTACACATGACAACGTTTCCAGCAGCTCAGGTCGTCTTGTCAAGTGAAAGAGAAGTGGACACTAAAATGACAGAGCATTGAACATTGAGGGAACAGAGCAACTGAGTGTTACTCAGGATAGGCAATATAGAAATGATGCAGTTGAAAGGTAACTGAAAGTGACAGAGCACAACTGAAAAGAAATATTACAACTAAAAAAATGTTTAAAAAACTACAAAAAGGGATGTGACAACGCAGCAGCAGATGTTTGAAGGTTTTGTCCGTTTGGAAGGTGATGGATGAGTGGTGGTTTGGGAAATATGTCTTGAAAATGTTGCAGTTGAAGATATTTGAGTGAAAGAGAAACAATACATAGTTATGCAGTAATTTCATTACATATCTATATATAAATATATATGTGTGTGTGTGCATAGAGAGAGAGTGAGAGAGAGAGAGAGATTTATGTCCATGATATATATGTTTTATTAATTTCCATGATATATATATTTTGTGTGTGTGTGTGTGTTCTTGGACGACGTGGGCTGGCCTGTTGTGTTGTAGTGTGTATTTTGTCTCTTGTGTTTTGCAATGCAGCAGCGGAGACACATGGAGCAGGCAGGCAGTGGGTGATTGTTGTTGTTTGTTGTTGTTGTTGTGTGGCTGTGCTTGTTGATAATAGTTGGTTGAGTGGTGAAGTGCAGCATGAGGGTAGATAGGAGGGCGCGTGGGTGTGCTGCTTACCTGGCCGTTGCCAGTGACTTGTGTAGCCTGTTACATGTCCAGTGCCTGTAACTGGTATACTTGGCAGCCTGTCCAAGTCCACACACACACACACACACACACATATATATACACACACACATATACACACACTGCTGGAGCAGCGTATTACGTTCCAAAATTTAAAATACAAAAGTCATTTTTCATTGGGCCAAATGTATCTATATTTACAGCGGAATTAGTCGCTATTATACAAGCGTTGCATTATATAGTAGACTTAAACCTGTCTTTTTCAAAGTGGTTCTCTTTGTTGATTCAAAATCTGTATTATATGCCTTACAGTCTTATAATACAGACACAAGACCTGACTTAATTACTGAGGCAAATCATCTTATACATCGTTTAAAGGACAAAAGGTATAGATATCAGTTTATGCTGGGTGCCTTCTCACGTTGGTCTTCATGGCAAGGAAGTAGTAGACAGAGCAGCTAAACAAGGTGCACACAACACATAATACTATAGAATTACGTATTAAAACTTCCGTAAAAGAAGCTTGCAACTTGCTAGAATGAGCCTCATGGATTCGATTTCATGAACATTTCAATGAAAAGTTTGTGCCACAACAAATGATAAAACTTTCATTACAAAATGTATGTAAAAAATTGCAGTATTCTTCCATATATCATTGGAGATCGATTGTTGCTGTTCATTTTCGTATTCAGCTAAACGCGTTGAAAACAAATTATTGTAAAAATATCAAGTGTATTTGCGAAGAAAAATTCACACTGTTTCACTGTTTATTTTACTGCAAAATGCTACGTTCTTTTTTACCAAAAATATTTACACAAGAAAAGTATTCTGAAACTCATTTTAAAGAAATAACTTCAGATCAGTCTTTATCAGTTAAAATTTCAGAATCATTGGTTCACAGTCCTGTTAATGTATTGCTTTAAGTTTGTTTATGAAGTTAGTATTTTCGCGTTAAATTTGTCCTTCACATTGTTAATGTTAATTGTTAGTGTTAAGATCTTGTTCCATTTTTCTATTTACCCACTTATTTATGTCTTTTACTCTGTCTCCCCTCTCCCCACAATGCAACTCGCCCACCTCTCATCCTCCATTCCCCCCCCCCCCCATCTAATATCACTCATAGTGAACAGACGTTAAATTAAAGAACGAACGAATCAACACACAAACACACACACCACACACACACACACACCACACACACAACACACCACACACACACACACACACAACACACACACACACACACACACAACACACACACACACAACACACACACACACACACACAACACACACGACACGACACACTACACTGACACACTGACACTGACACTGACACTGACACTGACACTGACACTGACACTGACTCTACACTGACACTACTCTCACACACACACACACATTCTCACACACACAGAGAAACAGTTGGCTTGAGCGGGTGATATCTACGACCTAACCGTGACATCATGCCCCGTGACGTGCCGATAGCATGCAGCCAACCACGCGCGCCCAGTGTTGTGTGTGACCATAGGGGGAGGAGCGGCTTCGGCTGAGAAGCACTGTATAAACATCCTGGTCACGCATGGCTGCTTGACACGGTGACACGATTGGCCGGGCAGCCGCCCCCGGTGACGTGATTGGCCCTGGTTTAATTGCCTACGTTCAGTCCTGGCCTCGCCGCCACCCTATAAGAAGACGGGGCGGGTAGAGGTTGGAGTCTTCTTTTGTCCACCTGCACCGTGCTGGATGGTTAGTGTTGCTTTTCCCGATCACAAGGCCGTGACAAGGACACTACTGGCCATGTCTTCAAGAAGTGGTCTCTGGCCAGTATGCTTGACTCGTTGCGTTGCGTCATTGAAGCGTGCGTCACAGGCCCTTTCCCGTTAGTCAAGTTAGAGTGGGACTAGTGTTTATTTTCTTCTGAAAAGAAACAATTTGTTGGCGGACAATCTATTGGTACTGTGCTGCCCAGTCAATATCTACGACCTTCCGTCGTAAGCGGCTGGATGAATGAGATGTGCTCTTGGTGTCACTCCCTAAGGAACGCTCTCGTCGGCGTCGTTCCATTCGCACTACTACATACATACATACGTACTACGTAGTCCCAGTGGTGTACGGTGGCCAACCAAAACCACGGGGTTGTTAAAACGGCATATTTGGGACAGCCGTATCTTGGTGTCTCCTGAAGGGATCTGCACCAAACTTGGCAGTCGTGCGCTCCCTTGAAAGGGGCGACATTCAGCGTAGGAGGTGTGCGGGTCCCGGAAGGGGAAGGTGAGAGTCACGCCAAAGATGTTACCGGGGTGTGTCATCAATTACATCCTTCCGACAGTGGCAGCGCTGGGAGCTGGCAGAACAGACATGAGCCCTGCTGTCACGCTGCGCTTGTACAGGACTGCATCACCATTGGTACAGACAAGCCCAACCTCCTCCCCAACCCACCTCCTTCCCCAACCCCAAATAAAGACAGAAAGGAAGGACTAAATAAAAAACAACAACAACAAGTACAGTAGAGAACAGAAAGGAAGCCTACGGCAATGGAGACAGGCAGACGCGAAGACAGGGAGCTCACCAAGACCATTGCCAGGCACAGTGTTTGTAAGGGAGTCGCTTTCCTTGGACTAGTGCCAACCCAGCATTGGTGACTTTGTCTGTTGGATGCTGTTCACATGAGAGGGGGAAGACCGCCTTACCCAGACGGTTAGCCTGATGCAAAGGACGTAGGGTCGGTGTTTAACAGGAAATGGTACAAGAGCACAAGCCACTGTTGAATGAGCACTGTAATGCACTGTTTACACAGGGATGGAGAGACAGGCTACTTACCCGCGAATGCCTGCGCCGTCCGAGGTGCTGACTGCGCAGGAGGGTGGATGCTGCTTATGCCAGCGCCGAGACGGGAGTGATGGTAAGAGCAGAATAATAATAATAATTACAATATTAATAATAATAATTACAATATTTATATAGCGCAAAATCTTGATAAAATCAAATCTAAGCGCTGAAGCAGACACACACCACGCACGCACGCACGCACGCACACACACACGAACGCACACACACACACACACACACACACACACACGCATGGCTATAAATGGGGAGAAAGAATAAAAGCAATAAAAGCAAGAATAAAAGCAATGGAAAATTATAGAGAGCATAGCATATACAATTATATATTATAACCATGTGATTCCCCTCCGAGCGGAGACAGGCTGCAGAGGGGGGGGGGGGGGTTGAGCGAGGTTAGGATTTTATGCGGAGGAGAAAAGGTGAGTTTTGAGAGCGGACTTGAAGGAGACAAAAGTAGGTTGCTGACGGACTGAGAGAGGAAGTTTGTTCCAGGAGAGTGGACCAGAAACAGAGAAGGCTCGTGGACCATAGGTATTGAGCTTAGTGCGTGGAAAGTGAAAAGTCAGAGGATCGGAGGCAGAGCGGAGGGTACGTGAGGGAACATAGATCTCAAGTAGGCTTGACAGGTAATCGGGGGCTGCGTTATTGAGGCTTTTGTAGCACATGGTGTCTAGTTTGTACTGTATGCGCTTTGATACAAGGAGCCAGTGAAGTTGTGCCAGGAGAGGAGATATGTGGTCAGCTTTTTTCTTTTTGAGTACAAGGCGTACAGCATTGTTTTGAATGCGCTGTAGGATGTGAATGGTGGAGGCAGGAAGACCAGACAGGAGTGAATTGCAATAGTCAATGCGAGACATTATGAAGGAGAGAACGAGTTTTGCAGTTGTTTCGACAGAGAGATACTTCCTGATCAGCCTTATACGATGGAGATGATAGTAGCAAGATCTGGCAGTTTGAGAAACAAAGTTGTTCATGGAGAGGGTAGAGTCAATGCAGACACCAAGGTTTTTAGCTGAATCAGAAATTGGGACTGATGTGTTACATAATGGGAGAGAAAGAGGAGGCAGCTGAGAAAGTTTCTGATGGGTGCCAATGAGGATAGCTTCTGTCTTGTCGTCATTAAGCTGAAGTTTGTTGAACGTCATCCAGTTCTTAATATCCGAGTAACACTCAGTGGTGCGAGTCAACAGGCGCTGTATATTATCAGGTGAGTCACTGTCTTGAAGTTGGGTGTCATCAGCATAGAAGTGGTGTTTTATAGAGTGGGAGTTGATGATGGTGGACAGGGGGGAGGTGTAAAGAGTGAAAAGAACAGGGCCAAGGACAGATCCTTGTGGAACACCACAGGTCAGGTATGCAGGTTGAGAGTAAGTGCCATTGATTTTTCTGTTTGATAGGTATGAAGTGAACCAGGACAGAGCAATGTCAGAGATGCCAAAAGTATGATGAAGTCTAGAAAGGAGAATATCATGATCATGGTATCAAAGGCTGCAGACAGATCAAGGAGTGTGAGGAGAGAGACTTTGCCAGTATCAGTTGCAAGGAGGAGATTGTTGAGAATGTGTAGTAGGCAGTTTCAGTGCTATGGCACTGGCGGTAGGCTGACTGGAAAGGATTGAGGAGATTGATGGCAGACAGGTGAGAGTTCAGCTGGTTGAGGACGACTTTTTCAAGGAGTTTTGACAAGAAAAGAGATTAGAGATAGGCCGGTAATTTTTCAGTTCATTTGGGTCTAAATTGTGTTTCTTGAGGAGAGGGTGAACAATAGCAGACTTGAAAGAATCTGGGACAGTTCCAGTTTGAAGAGAAGTGTTGATGATGTCAGTGATGAATGGGAGGAGAGTAGGGAGACAGTCGGAGTAGAGAGAACCTGGAAGAGGATCCAGTTCGCAGGTTTTGAACGACATGGATCTGATTGTGTTGAAAATTTCTTCTTGTGAGACTGGGGTAAAAGTAGTAAGAGGTGTGCCAGAGAAGGAAGGGTCAGGTGGGCATGGTTGACAGGCCTGTCACGAAGAGTTTGTATTTTGGTGGTGAAATACTTGGAGAATACAGATGGGAGTTCTTCATTTGTATGTTTTGTTGGGAGAGGTAAATCTTTTCGTGTGCCAAGGAGATGATTCATGGTTGTAAAGAGTTCTTTTGAAGAAGAGGCATTCAGGATTTTGGTTTGGAAATAGCTTGTTTTTGCTGATGCAATGAGGTTGGATCTTTTGTTTTAGAGGCTTGGAAAAGTTGCCTGTGTACAGTGAGTTTGGATTTGCGCCAGCGGCGCTCTGCTCTGCGGCGGCACGTTTTGCACAGGCAATCTCATGAGTGAGCCAGGGGGTAGGGGGGTGGTCAGGTAAAAGACGGGTTTTGGCTGGAGCATGAGTGTCCAGAAGATGGTGGAGAGTAGTATAGAATTCATCAGCAAGGTTATGTGACTTTTCAGAAAGGAGACGGGAGGCATCAGATGAAAATGTGGAGAGGTCGATAGATTTGAGATTGCGTCGAGTCACTGTGCGCATGGTACGGGAAGGAGGAGAAATGTCGAGAGAACAGAGAATTGCAGAGTGGTCAGATGGAAGGGCTGAAGTTAGACGGGTAGAAAGAACTAAGCAGTTGTCAGTAGCGGAATTGTGGTGATCACGAGAAATGATCCAGTCAAGAATGTGACCTTTTTGATGGGTTGGTTCAGAAATGTGTTGAGTCATATTGTGATTGGACAGAGAGTTGATGATATGTCTTGTGTCATAACGGTGAGTGTTGTCATAGTGGACATTGATGTCACCTAGAATGATGAGATTTCCAAGGTAAGAGGCAGTAGTGGTCAAGCAATTGGTCAAAGTCAGAGAGAAACGTGGATGTGGAGAGTTTGTTGGCAGAACTAGGTGGGGGTCGATAGACACAGGAGAAGGTGATGGGGTGAGGGGTGGATTGGAAGGATACTTCAACGTGCTCGAAAGAAGGATGGGAGAAAGGCAGAGACTGCGAGAAAGATAGGCGGGAATGGAGTGAGTCGTTGTAGAGGATAGCGATACCGCCACCTCAGGATGAGCGATGGAAAGAAGCAAGCCTGTAACCACTCGGAGTGAGGCTAGCAGAAGAAAGCCATGGATGGGATCTGCAGATGAGGAAAGTAGGGAGGGAGCGAGCGAGCGAGCAGTGTGCACAAGGCAATGAGTGGCAATTAATGTGACTGCGATCGATTGCACACACACACACACACACACACACACACACACACACACACACACTCACTCACACACACACACACACACACTCAATCACACACACACGCAAAAAGACACAGACATGGACAGCTCTGATACATAGAGGTAAAAGATACAGGATAAAAGCAAACATGAAAAAAGACCTTGTTTCTACATGATCCTTTGGCGTACAGACGACGACGTTTCCAGCAGGCCAGGTCGTCTTGTCGAGTGAAAGAGAAGTGGACACTAAACTGACAGAGCATTGAACATTGAGGGAACAGGGCGACTGAGAGTTACTCAGGATAGGCAATAGAGAAATGATGCAGTTGAAAGGTAACTGAAAGTGACAGAGCACAACTCAAAAAAGAAATATTACAACTAAAAAAATGTTTTTAAAACTACAAAAAGGGATGTGACACGCAGCAGCAGATGTTTGAAGGTTTTGTCCGTTTGGAAGGTGATGGATGAGTGGTGGTTTGGGAAATATGTCTTGAAAATGTTGCAGTTGAAGATATTTGAGTGAAAGAGAAACAATACATAGTTATGCAGTAATTTCATTACATATCTATATATAAATATATATGTGTGTGTGTGTATCGAGAGAGAGAGTGAGAGAGAGAGAGAGAGAGATTTATGTCCATGATATATATATTTTGTGTGTGTGTGTGTGTGTTGTTCGACGACGTGGGCTGGCCTGTTGTGTTGTGTGTTTTTGTGTGTTGTTGTTGCAATGCAGCAGCGGAGACACATGGAGCAGGCAGGCAGTGGGTGATTGTTGTTGTTTGTTGTTGTTGTTGTGTGGCTGTGCTTGTTGATAATAGTTGGTTGAGTGGTGAAGTGCAGCATGAGGGTAGATAGGAGGGGGCGTGGGTGTGCATGCTTACCTGGCCGTTGCCAGTGACTTGTGTAGCCTGTTAGATGTTCAGTGCCGTAACTGGTATACTTGGCAGCCTGTCCAAGTCAACACACACACACACACACACATATACACACACACACACACACAACACACACACACACACACACCACACACGCACACACACACACACACACAAACAACACACACACACTCAGACTCAGACACAGACTCAGACTCAGACTCACACTCAGACTCACGACTCAGACTCAGACTCAGACTCAGACTCAGACTCAAGTCAAACTCACACTCACACTCAACTCAACTCATACTCACTCTCACTCACTCACATCACACTGTCAGACAAGAAAAACAGCTGTCTTGAGCGGGTGATATCTACGACCTAACCGTGACATCATGCCCGTGACGTGACCTCAGCATGCAGCCAACCACGCGCGCCGAGTGTTGTGTGTGACCATAGCGGAAGGAGCGGCTTCGGCTGAGAAGCACTGTATACACATCCTGGTCACGCCTGGCTGCTTGACACGGTGACACGACCGTCCGGGCAGCCGCCCCCTTTGACGTGATTGGCCCTGGTTTAATTGCCTACCGTTGAGGCCTGGCCTGGCCGCCACCCTATAAGAAGACGGCGCGGGTAGAGGTTGGAGTGTTCTTTTGTCCACCTGCGCCGTGCTGGATGGTTAGTGTTGCTCTTCCCGATCACGAGGCCGTGACCAGGTCACTACTGGCTTCTTAAGAGGTCTTTCAAAGAAGTGGGCTCCTGGGGCACTACCGCTCGACTTGTTGCGTTGCGTCACTGACGCGTGCGTCACAGCCCCTTTCCCGTTAACCAAGTTAGAGTGGGACTAGTGTTTATTTTCTTCTGAAAAGGAAATTTGTTGGCGGACAATCTATTGGTGCTGTGCCGCCCAGTGATTATCTACGACCTTCCCGGCGTAAGCGACTGGATGACTGAGATGTCCTCTTGGTGTCACGCCCTAAGGAACGCTCTCGTCGGCGTCGTTCCATTCGCACTACTACATACATACATACGTACTACGTAGTCCCAGTGGTGTACGGTGGCTAACCAAAACCACGGGGTTGTTAAAACGGCATATTTGGGACAGCTGTATCTTGGCGTCTCCTGAAGGGATCTGCACCAAACTTGGCAGTTGTGCGCTCCCTTGAAAGGTGCGACATTCAGCGTAGGAGGTGTGCGGGTCCCGGAAGGGGAAGGTGAGAGTCACGCCAAAGATGTTACCGGGGTGTGTCATGATTTACATCCTTCCGACAGTGGCAGCGCTGGGAGCCGGCAGCACACACATGTGCCCTGCTGCCACGCTGCGCTTGTACAGGACTGTATCACCATTGGTACAGACAAGCCCAACCCCCTCCCCAACCCCCCTCCTTACCCAACCCGAAATAAAGACAGAAAGGAAGGACTAAATAAAAAACAACAAAAACAAGTACAGTGGAGAACAGAAAGGAAGCGTACGGCAATGGAGACAGAAAGACAGGGAGCTCACCAAGACCATTGCCAGGGAGTCGCTTCCCTTGGACTAGTGCCAACCCAGCATTGGTGGCTTTGTCTGTTGGATGCTGTTCAGATGGGAGGGCTAGGGGGAAGACCGCGTTACGTCAGACGGTTAGCCTGATGCAAAGGACGTAGGGTGGTGGTTAACAGAAATGGTACAAAGCACAAGCCACTGTTGAATGAGCACTGTAATGCACTGTTTGCACAGGGATGGAGAGACAGGCTACTTACCCGCCAATGCCTGCGCCGGCCGAGG